>APFE031733355.1:0-23967 GCA_000404065.3 Pinus taeda
TTTTTGGAGTGAATTTTGATCCTCCTTGATGTAAATGATGTAATTTTATGATATTTTGACACTTATTTATCTCTTCTAGAAGATTCATTCATGAGATAAGCAAAAATTAAATGAATGAATTGGTTTCCTAGCTTATAGAGGCAAGTTGTTTTGACTGCCTAGATTTTAGTGCTCAGTTTGGAATTGGTTGAAGCAGCTCCTAAGATAGTGAGCTCGACCCCTAGAGGCAAGGAAAGATGTTAGCTTGCCTATATTATGTACTTTATTAGTCATTTTCATGGTTGGACTCTTGAGGGAGAAAGCTTCTATTGTATTACTCATTGTATCTCTGCATTTTGGCAAAGGAAGAAAGACTAGGGTTTTGCAGTCCTTTTTGGGATTCTTGTGGTTACATGTATTGATGGTATGTTTCTCTTTGTACTTGTAAGTTTCTTATGTGAATCATCTTCTTACTTTTTCTTCTGCAAATTAGGCAAATGAAGTGTTAAGGTAGAATTCATGGTTGCTATGCTCTGCCTTTAAGTTTACTTAATATCAATGTTTTCAGCTGTTTAAGGAGAATTCAAGGTGCTTGCTTGCTCTTCTTAGCTTCTCATCAGTCATTCTCATCCATCCACATCTATCAAAGGCATCAATACAGTCTCCTACCTTGCCCCAAAGAACCCCCTGCGAAAACTGTGTCCAATCCCCGCACCCAAAATTGCCTTTCCATAATTTTCCACCAAAACCCTAAAAAATCCCAAATCAAACCTTTTATCAGTTTACTAGCCTAAAATCAGTGTTCTTTATTGGTTATCTCTACCCGTTTGAAGATCTTTGCTGAGATAGACCGGAGAGAGCCCTCTCCTGCCCCGTAGGGCTAGCTACGAGGCTAAGTGGTTTGATGTTGCCTTGGAGTTTACCTTTTTCAGCCTGAGGTGAAATTTCAAGCGCTAACACATTTCTTTGAGAATCATCCATATATTGGTTGTTGTCTTGCACTCTCGAATGTGAGGGATGATGCAATCTTTAACTAATAACTTTAGGAGAAAATTTTCCTTCATCTCCCTTTTCTACCAGTCTTGAATTGTTGTATTCGATCCACCAGTTGCAGTAGCTGGTTTGACCTCATCACCGGTTGCAATGCCATAGGCATTTTGTACCTCAAGCATGGTTTGGAGCTTAAACTTCTAGTTGGTGTAATTGGAACCATCAAGCTTATTACTCTCATTGAGATAAGCTTCAACAATTTGATTATTCATTTTGGATGAATAAAAAAATTTCAATAACTTAAACAAACCTCAAATCTTAAAAAACGCCCTGATCATCGCGAATTTGCTTTAAAAAAAATGCCCCCCTTATATCAAATAATAATTCCTTCAAATAATGGAGAGCCCTTCAAATAAAGGAACTCCAAAATTTTTAATTAAACATTTGAAAAAAACTTCATTTAAAAAACCTTAATTATCTTAGCGATAATTATTCAAACTTTTTTGTTGCAAGGGAGCACGTCAACATATATTAAAAATGGCATATTACTTTAATTCAATGCAGGTTCACTAGATAGATGATGATATTGTTCTCACGCCCTCTGACCAGCAATGAACATTCCATTCTCACGTCCTCTGCACGCCTCCACGAAATTGACACTCACAGAATCTGTTGCCTTCAGATCACATCAAACCTGGCTGATGTTTCTTTCCTTGCTGTGATATGGAGAAAATCAGAAGGTTCACAGATCCATGCTAAATAAAAAAATAAGAGTATTTTAACCCAGGAGTAGTTCTTATAGGAAATCCAAAAGCACAACCCTTCTCAGTCAATTCTCCTCTATGCGGAGGCAGCAATAGCACTCCACAGATTTTCTCAGATTGCGCGGGCCTGGATCTTATTTCTGCTACACAGATCTCACGCAGCCCTCCTCATAGCATCCTCCTCTCAGATGATAGAGCTCCAAAGGAACACACAATTTATGTTCTTTGCCTTGCCTTCGGGCCTGACACCTTCCACTGCAATGATGATGACTACTGCTCAATTCTCAGGTGCATGAAATTTGGGCGATCTCAACCTCACCGCACCACCAACTCATCCTCGAAGGCATGCATACACAACAGTCTAGCAAGACGTCCTCAAACACGTAACTCACCATAAAAAATATTTGCAACTCTTTTTTTCTGTTTCCATGACGATCAACGCTCTTATCCACTAGGGAGTTGCGAAGCTCTTCATAGATATTCAACACGGAGTTGTGACATTATGCCAAGTTTTTAAATTGAAGCCCGAGTGAAGTGCTACAATGTGATCGTTGCATTTTTCCACCCAAACTGTGCAACGATTTCACCTCAATCACACCCTTCACTCAGTATACAGGATCACCAATCCTACAACTCTAATACCATGTCAAGAGTAGCACAGGGAAGACATGAAATGACAAACCAACACAAGAGGAGCTCACAAGTGCTGAACACCAGGAGCTACCTCAAGCAAAACACCACATAGGCTTCACGTTAATCTTCAATATTAAATAGATATAATTTGTTAGGAACATCAAATCATATCCTAGGAGAATAGGAATTAAATGACCATCGAAAGGAAAATCACAACTACCTAACTATAATCGCCTATTCTCCATTAGTTCTAACAATCACTAAACAATACGATTATTTGCAGTGAAGAACCAAGTTGTGGAGGCAGGAGTATTTTATTTTAAATATGTTTTTGTATATTTAATAAATATTAATATAGATTTATTTTAAATTTAAATTTATCATATAGCGATCTAGTTTTTAAGTTTCTAAGATAATTTTTTTTAATATAAAATTTATTATTTTTCTCACCTCTTCTTATTTTCGTTCATTTTTAGATATGAGTGATAAGGGTTGCTTTCTTTGCCGCATGGTATTTTGATTTATTTCATGTAATTATTTGTTATTGTATTTCTTCAATCTATTCTTTAGGAGCACCCTGAGCTTGAAAGTTATTCCCAAATTGTTCTTTATTCCAAATTTTGATGTAATTTTTGAGGTATTTGAGTTTTTGCTAAAAGTACTTCATGTGAGAGCTTGTCTGCCATGTTGGATGTTCTCTGGGAAGGATAGGTTTAAGAGTCAAAACTCTCAAAATGATAAGGTTGATTCATAAACAAAAGAGATCCTTTTCCATGATATTTTCATAAACAAGGAAGTGATCTAGTTTGGAGGCAACTTTATGGTTTCCTTTAGGACATCAATGGCCTCTTTGAACTGATTTTCCTCGATTCATAAACAAAAGAGATTCTTTTCCATGATACTTTCATAAACAAGGAAGTGATCTAGTATGGAGGAAACTTCGTGGTTTCCTTTAGGACATCAATGACCTCTTTGAATCGGTTTTCCTCTTGATCTAGCCTTCGAATACCTCCCTTTTTCCTAGAGAGGGATTTTATCATACTAAAGTCTCCACGAATTCTGCTTATATTTCTACATCTAGGATAGTATATTTTAGAGCACAAAGGGAGTTTTATATTTTGATAGCAATATATACTCCATATATGTTGGATATATGTCCCTCTTGGTTTGAGCCTAAAATTATAAAGTTGGTCATTAAAAATCTTATTTTTCCCAACAATCCATGAGGAAAACCTCTTCAAGATGCCAACATATATCTAGATCTCCTTCTTTACCATTGACATCAATGGCTAGGCTTTAGGATCCTTTTCGACATTTGGAGATAATAGATGATACTCTTTCATGAGAGCATTTTCTTTCCTAAATCATCACTATATTAGATTTATCTTAGCGAAGACATGTATTAAGTATCCTTTGCTTACATAAGCAATTTAGGTGTTTTATGTTCCATGAGATGATTTACATTGAGTAGAAGAGGGAGTTGAGGTAGAGGCCTCATTCATTAGATTAATTCTACTTGATTGACCAAGAATTCACCTACTTCTTGCAAAGGGTTGCTTGTTTCGATACTTGCCTCTTTTCCTATCTTATTTTAAGGGTTTATGCTAGTCTTTGGGGTTTTGAATATTGACCCCAATATTGTTGGGAGAATGGTTGGAGTGTGCTCATTCTAAGCATAGCTTGGTCTTATCTTTGAGGAGCAATTTCCTTAAGATCTAGACGTAATGTTCTAGAATGGCCTTAGGATCCTTGTTCTTCTAGTTGGTCTCTATTGCTTGTATCTTTAAAGAATCTAGTTCCATATCCTCACCTCCATTTGGAATATCTTGAGAGAATACCTTTATCATTGAGATCTCAGAGTTAGTAGGTGACACTGATTTGTGGGGACCCAAAGGCATGGAGGATCCTGTAGGAATTATTGAGTCCTCTTGGTGTGATGTAATACTTGCCATGGTCACATCTAGTTTGTTAGGTCCCAGAATTGCCCTAATTTTTACCTATGAAAGCCCATCTCATCCTCAGTTTCACAACTTGAACAAAACCCTTATGTATGAATTTTTATCATTTTTTAATATATCCATGATAAATTGGGTAAAGGTTGCTCATATTTAAAAGAAAGGTCAATATATTAATACTTTTATAATTATGTTCTTGTATTCATGTTACCCTAGGATCTTTTGCCAATATTTGTTATTTACCATGATTTGAAGTGTATTTGGTACAGGTAGTAGTCAACCTCGAGATTCCTACACTAGTCTAAGGTCAATTACTACACCAATTTAGGAGGACCATTGGATGGAGAAGATTGGCTATCAATTATTTTGAGCTTTCAAGATAGGGTCTTCATGAAAAACAAGGAAGAAATGACATGTTTCTCACTCTTGGCCTCCTGTAGAGCAGCAACAGTTTTGGTCTCCTCCTACTGAAGATATCCTGAGATAAAATAGAGCATGAGTGAACCAATATTGGTTGTTGGAGAAGTCTATTGTTAGGGGTTTGTTTTTAATGACCTCCAATTTTCTTCTATGAGGATATGGCTTTATGTGGCCAAGTATTTTCTGTAAAAATGTATAGCTATCGATTCATAGGAAGGCATAGGTTAGCGATACTGTTGGTTACTCTATACTCTTGTGTTAAAAGACTTGTATTGTCCAGATATCCTCCAGAGTTGGATCCTTCTATATCGGATGTATTAAGCAGAGAATTCTATCAATAAAAAGGAGCTTTAATGTTAGGTTCAAAAAATCTTGGAGTTTAATTATGTGAATGATTCCTTGCACCTTATAATCTAATCTTTTTTTCTTTATAGGGAAACAGGTTGGTTGGCTAGGGCCAATGAACCAAGCTCATTTTCGCTCAAAAATCACATTGTGTGTATTTATTATGTTTATGATTTTGGTGTGATTTTTGCTCAATTATTAGCATATGAATTGTTATGGAACCTTGGTTAATTTTGATTCATATAAGGTGTTTCTTTTCTTGAAAAGAGTGATATAAATCTAGATCTGGAAATCCAGTGTGACTTTGTGATTTGAAGGATCATTATGATGATGTATTTTACCTTTGGGCCATTTTCTAATAGGGATTCAAACCCTTGGTGGTTAGGCTTGTGTTATTACTTCGATATAAGAATTTTCGACAATGAAAATAAGGTTTTGAAGTTGAAATCATGATTGAGAAATCCTAGTCAACTTGAGATTTGATTTATACGTGTGCATTTTGATTATTTCGCATATTGAGAAGTTTGTTAATATATTGTGGGACCTAAGTAATTGAACCATAATCATAAGTCTATTGTAATCATGCTCTTCTTTCTCAAGCCTAGAACTATGGAAAATATGTAAGGCTAGTTTGTTGGGAGTATTTTGTGTTCATGATCAATTGGTTTCATTCTATTTAAAAGGAGTTTGGATCTTAGCAAGACTTGATCAGAGATCTCGTTGCCTCGTGCCTCTATGGTATAGGAACATAGTCCTTGGTGTAATTATTAAATATTAAATGAATATAAGTCACAATTTGAGTCTTTATATTTAACTGCAAGACAAGGAATGTTGGATTAAGTTATTGCTTTGGATTGTAAAGTGAGTCAAGCAGTGTTGGATTGACTAAAGCATAGGTGGTTCCTTTCTTATTGTATGCACATGTGTGGAAAATCTCTTTAATGATAGTTCATTGTTGATTGGATTTTCTATCTTAGCGGGAGATTCAATTGAGAGCTTGAGAAATTCTTTTATAAGTTCATTTGAAAGGAATAATGGTTTATGAATTGAGCACATTTATTTGGTTTCTATCTTGAAAGCACCAGAATAGATGTTTTATTTCTTATGTTGTGTGGAAGTGATTGATGATTTAAAGTAGTGCAGGAACTAGTTAATTGCAAAGATTGGTTCAGTACAGGAATAATTTAGTGTTCTGCATACCTCCTTTCTGAGTGTTTTTTGTTCTAACTCAATATTGATTCCTAAGTTTTTTTCAAGAATGGAATTTAATTTAAAGTATTTATTTCCATCCTAAAATAAGCCTAGCATCCATAGTGATCTTGGTGTTGTTGTGTGAGTGGTGCAGGAATGTGATTAAGGGGTTTTTCATTGAGATTTTCATTCCACAATTTGGAAGGATTAATCGTTGGAGTAGAGATAAGATTTGCAAGATCTGAGAGGTTCCTTTGACATATATTGTGCTATGCCTCAAAGTATTTGAGGCCCTGGTTTGACAAATAGTTTTTGTGAATTAAAAAAAATTACAATTTTAACAACTAACATTTTGGTGTTGTTGTTGAGGAGGTGTTGAAAGGAATTATGGTAAAATTCTGATTTGATTTTCTGTAGTAGAGGTAAGGTATGTTTTTGTTTTATTTGCAATGTGCTTCTATTGGTTGGAGGAATTTTTTGGATTTTTTTAGGTACATTTATTGTCCAAAATGTAGAAAAATACACATTTTACGTGAATGTCGTGTAGATGTTAAAAGTTTCTATAGTTGTGTGATATGTGTAGGTAAGCATCCTATTGAGGAATTACCATCCATACGAGGATTGAGAGCAACATTCTAAGGCGAGAATTTGGTACTTGATCCATTGCACACTATGGGATCATGAAAATCATGGCCACGGATAAACACAGGCATGATCGCTGAACCTGCACCATATTTTCCTAGTTATAATACACCACAATATTCTTTTCAAAACATGAACTATCCATATTCTTGGCGACATGGCTATCATTCTTAGTTTGGGCAGTCTTCTCCTCCTTCTTGGAAACAAGGATGGAGAGGACCACCACACTCTAATTTTTCTTATCTCATGCATATTTAGTCATATCCTACATCATATGCACCTTATCCTATCGCACAACCCATAATACCAGTTGCTCTACCTCATCAGACACAACCTATGCCACCATGATTTCAACCACCTCATTTGTCAACACATATTTTTCCCACCCCAAATAATAAAGTGTTACAAATGATTCACTCTATTGGAACACTCCCTTTCCCTATTTATTAGACCATGCCAATTTAGGTCAATGACCTCCACATGAGATCAAGAAGGGTAATAAATTAAAAAAAAAAAAAAAAAAACTCAAGTAACCATTCAGGAGAAAACTGAGGAGGAAAACCCTAGTATTTCAAACAATGATGCTAATTTACAACCTGTTCCCATACACTCAAATTCCTTACCTTCTTCTTTGAACCAACCTCCCTTTCTAGAGAGGCTAGTTTTGGAGAAAGTTGACCCAACCCCTAAGTATGACCTCACTTCGGAGTTGAGAAACATTTTGCATAAAGGTTCCTCTACTATAGGATATAAGATATACTCCTATATGTAATAAATTTTTTAAGGAACTCTGTCTTAAAAATCTAGGGAGGAAGAGTGTTGAACCCCACACTATCCATTTTGTTTGGAGAGTAGCTAAGTTTATGACATGATGTGCTCAAGTTGAGAAATATATTGATCCTGGAAACCCATATGTCTCTATCTGGATAGGTGATATCTCTATTCTAATGTGTTGATAGACCTTGGAGTGGCTATTAATGTGATGAATAGGCAAACCATGGAGCAACTTCAGCTCACTCACATCCTTCCTACCCCCATCATGCTTGAACTAGTTGATATATCGAAAATTGAGCTAGAGGGCGTGTTAGATGATGTGATTGTCATAATGGACTCATCCGAGTACCCCACATATTTCGTTGTTTTAAAACCAAAGAATCCTATTGGGGGACACCCTCTAATCCTAGGACAACCATGGCTTTCTACAACAGATGCCTATATAGGTTGTCGCTCTGGTGACATGTATATTTCTCGTGGGATGCTAGGAAGAAGGTCACCTTGTACCCACCTCCTAGATCTATCTAGGAGCTTTGTGATACCTTTTGGTTGGATTATGATAGTAGTGATGGGAAGACTCAATCTATTTCTATGATTCATCAATATTCTGAGTATACTAAGGAGAGTGTGATTCGATATTTTCTAGGAAACTTGGACAGTATGCAAGACTTTGGACTACTTTGTCAAATTTTTAGTCCCATTTTCCAGGAAAATTATGATCCACAATCCTCATCATCATTACAGAGTTTGGTAGCCACCATAGATAGGCACAAGATGGAAACTAATCTTGTTGAGGTAAGCCCAGAAAAATATTTATATATTAGCACAGACCTGGACCCACCCCAATAAGAGAAATTTATGATTTTTTTATGAGATGTCTTGATTCCTTTGTATGGAGTTACGAGGACATGAGAGGCATCCCTCTTGAAACCTATACTCATGATATTTATATTCAAAAGGGTGCCTGACCTATCTAACAACCCCAAAGGTTAATGAACCCTACACTAAGAGATGTTGTTAAAGAAGAACTTCAAAAAATCTTAGACGTTGGTTTTATCTATCCTATATATGATAGCCAGAGGGTCTCTCCATTGGTATTAGTATCGAAGAAATATGGTAGATGGAAAATTTGTACCAAATACAAAGAATTAAATAAAACCACTCTTAATGATTACTTTCCCCTTCCCTTTATCGATCAGGTACTAGATACCCTTATAGGTAGAAAGTACTTTTCATTCTTAGATGGCTTTAATGTTACCACTAAATACATATTGCACCTAAGGATGAGGATAAAACTACCTTTGCTTGTCCGTAGAGAAAATTCGCTTATTGAGTGCTTCACTTTGGACTTTGTGCCAAGAGGGTTGCCTTGCTTTGAGTGACAAAAAATGTAGATTCATGTGAAAAGTAGGAGTGGTCCTTGGCAATCTTATCTTTGATAAGGGTATCTAGGTAGATCTAACCAAGATATATGTCATGATACACCTGCATGTACCAAAAACACAAAGGGAAGTGAGAGCATTCCTTGGTCATGCGACTTACTACGAAATATTCATTGAGAATTTTTTTTAGGATAGTTTCCCCTCTTTATCGATTGTTGGCTAAGGATAGTGATTTCTCTTGGACCAAGGCTTTCCATCAATCTTTTGAGAATCTGAAGGAGAAATTAGTACAAGCACCAATCCTCAGGGTGCCTGATTGGTCTCTTCCATTTCATATCTCCTTGGATGCCTCAGATATTTTTGTTAGTGCAACATTGGGATAATAAGAAGATCAACAATTCTATGCCATCTACTTTGTTAGTAAAAGCTTGTCATCTTCCAAGATTAATTATACAGTGACAGAGAAAGAGTTCCTAGATTTTATTTTCTCTATTAATAATTTTAGACACTACATTACAGGATAAGAAGTATTTTTACACACAAATCACTCTGCTATAAAATATCTAATGAGCAAACCTTTAACTAGTGGTAGGATAACTAGGTGATAAGTTTTACTATAGGAATTCAATATAACTATATTTGATAGGTTAGGGAAGTCAAACATAGTAGTGGATTTTATTTCTAGATTGAACAACCTTTGTCAAGCAATCCCTATAGATGACTCATTTCATGATTAACATATTTTTGTTGTTTAAACAAACTCCCCTTGGTTTGCTGATATAGAAAATTATTTAGTCGCGCGAAAAACACCACCACACCTATCTGCTAGAGAAGGATGGAGGATCATTCATAATAGTGCTTCATACTCCTAGATTCAAGGAGAACTCATTTACACAAGACCTGATCTTATTATCCGCAAATGTGTAACAAAGGAGGATGTGTTTGATATCTTAAAAGATTCCCATGATGAACCTTGTGGAGGCCATTTCACAGACAAAAGGACAACATATAAAATCCTCCATGCTAGATACTTTCAACCTTCCTTTTTTAAGGATGTCAAACAATATTTTAAGCATTGTGATAGTTGTCAGCTGATAGGCCACCCTAGTCAAGCCAATGAGATGCCTTTATTCCTACAAGTCGTGTTAGATCCCTTTGAAAAATGGGCCATTTACTTTGTGGGATCTATAGCCCCAACATCTTTAAACAAAAGACATATCTTGGTTTGTACATATTTTGTAACCAAATGAGTAGAAGCTAGGGTTATTCTTTATGCCAATGGAAAATATGTTTGTTGATTTCTTATTTATTCAATTTTTTACTTGTTTGGTGCACCATGAGAAATTGTTACTGACAATGGACCACATTTTGTTTCTAATATGGTAAAAGGAACTTTAGATCAATATAGGATTCGACACAGGAAATCTTCTTTGTACCACCCATAAGAAAATGGCTGGGTAGAGTCCACAAATAAGGTGGTTGATTCCATCTTTACAAAAATAATAAATATCCATAAAAATGATAGGGAAAGGAATTTACCGAAAGCATTGTGGGCCTACAAAACCACTTGGAGGAATAGTACATGCCACACACCTTATGAGATTTTTTACGGAAAAGAATTATTGTTTCCAATCAAGTTCTAGATTAAAACTTTCAGAACTACATACCAGCTGGGATTAGATCTCTTAGAGGCACAACAACGTCTTTTGCAGTTAAGTGAATTGGATGAGGTAAGATGGGGTGTTGTACAACAAACTATTTTGATTCAACAACAACATAATTAATGGCATGATAATTTAATCAAGAAAGAAAGTTCTAGCCTAGTAATTGAGTGCTTCTCTATGATTCAAAGTTCAAAAGTTTTAATGGGAAGATCCATACCTACTGGTTGGGACCTTACAAAGTGGTTATAGCTTTCGAGAATGGGGAAAATGATATAAAGAGCATTGATGAAAATGGTACTATCTTCTTAGTGAATGGGCATAGACAGATTATACTTTCATCCTAGCACCAAGGAATATTTCATGCGGCAAGTTCAACAACATTGAAACTTGAGACTGGTAGACAGAGAAAATATCCAGCCTGCTATGAGTACTTTTTGAGTAACTCTTTTTTTGAAATAATAATATAAAAAAAAGTGAAAAAAATCAGAAAATTCAAATTAAAGAAAAAATAATAGCATGACTATGAAAACCATCTTGCTGGCACAATTGTGTAATTATCTATTTGAAAACCAGGTTTTTGGTAGGGATATTCTTTCCTTTTAATAAAATGAGATGTTGTTGAGTTTTTATGCATGACTAACCTACTACTGAGAAGAATCAAGTTTCTATAGGGATTTCTAGTGTTAGCAGAAAATAATAGTAGAAACACAACCCTTACCAAAGTTCAAGGTAGGTGGCATGTTAAAATTATATGCAAGTAGCACAAAAATCTCTCGCTGCAACTTACTTGTTTTTCATAGGTTACATAATTATTCGATAGCGACATCATCATCAAATGTGGATACTATGTCTTTCTTTTTTTTCCCACTTCTTAATTCCCTTTGATTTCATCTTATTCCTTAATACATGCATGCCTTATCTATTCTTCTACCTATTTCTTGTCCCACTTCTACTTTCCCTCTTATTCCCTCTTATTCCCCCCCTTGTCCCTCTTCCTTTTTTTTCTCTTGACTGATTATACCATCCTATTTTTGAATGTACCTAGTAATATTCCCTCCCTTTCTTTTTTATAATACTCCTATCTCACTTCTGTTTTTCCCTCTCATTTGCAGGTTCTAGTGACTTTTGTTGAAAACCTCATTCATTCCAAGACCAAAGCATGGCAACACTTGATCCTGGTGATGATTTCTCCTCAAATATGCAATTTGTTCTTCATTTGATCCAACATGAAATCCTTCAAAAGCAATTAATTGGTCACTATATTCTAAAATTAATATTAATTTGGGAGATTGTCTCTCAATTCAGTGTAGGAATCACAGAGTACAAGAAAGCTTTCAAGTGCGGGAATCCTTTTTTAGCACAACGGGAATACAAGCCAAGCCTCTGTTTTTGTGAGGATACTTTTGGGTTAAGATAGAGGTTAGAAATAAAGTTGAAAAGTTAAGATGTATAATGATCTCATCTTGAAATGGGGTACCTTTAAAATGAATGGTATTGGTAGAATTTTATTGGTAGAATTTTTTAGAGGTATCGAAATGATTGGAACGTAGACCTATATTATAGTCTATATGGCCTTTATCATAAAATATAAACACCCCTTTCCACGGTAAATCATTGTGAGGATTAAAGCGTATTCACCAAGGGTCAATTTTTATTCATTTCCTTGTCATGATGTTTAATATATTATTATTAATTACCCTAATCGCAATGCTTTAAAGTAATGACCCATATGGTTTTTAATCCTTTTTAAACACTCGTGCCAATTATTATCTCCTTACCAATTTTGGTATTCGGTAAGAAATCCTCCACCCTTAACTAATTTTCGTACTTTGTGGGTTATGATTGTTATCTGTGGTAATGAAGAGTCAAGGAATGAATTGATAGTGTAGAAATCAAAATCTGGAGTGATATGTCGATTCAATCAAATGCATGGTACACGAATCTTCAATCATATGAGATATTAAAAAATGATTCCAGCACTTCTTGGCTATGAGTAGAAGGAGATCATAAACTGTGAAGAATTGAAAGGAACAAATTTATGTTGTTGAAGATTTTCATAGTGGTATTGCAGGTATTATGGCACTCGTGAGAATAGTGCTGAATTTTGTTAAGGATGTTGAAGCGAATGAAGATTCAAGCCTCCATATTTTGTAGGAAGCAAGGTGAATCCCTTTTTTATACAAGTTCAAGGGTTTTAATTTAGTGGTTACCAGGGAATTTGCGTAGAATTTCAATGGAAAATTGGTGATTATATGCACATTAAAATTTGAACTCATAGACAAATTTATTTCTCAGGCTACAGAGCTAGCTGCTACTATAGAGAAGTGGTTCAAGAAGAATGAGGTGACAAAGGGATTTTGGTGTAGGTTCTTAGTAAGCATCGACTATACAATCAACTAGAAGAAATGAGTGCCCAGAGGTGAAAATGTAGAGAAATGGAGATTTTTATTTTTATTTTTTATCTTTGCATAAAGTCCTTACCTATGAGGATAGGTATTCCATCACCTACTTGTACCACATATGCCTCCTCATGCATTTTGAGTCTGGTAAGTTTATCAATTTTCCATACTTCTTATTGAACAATTTAGCTAAAATGTCTCGAAGTATTCAGAAGGGCCCTGAGATGGAAATTAAGTATAAGCTCTACCACTATGGATTGATTAAGATATTAGTCAACAAAGAGCTAAGGAATAGGGGGTCTACTTGGGAGAAACTTCTTGAGTCCTATCAATTTGGGAATGTTGTGTAGTTTGTCAATATTCAGGAAGAGTTTGAAAAAGACCATATAGATAGGGTTAAGGGATCTAAAGCTAGTCCTATGATTGCCTAGTCTCAATAGGAAAAAAATAAAAGGATAGCGAAGGATTCAAGGACTGCCCCATTTCCATAACATGAGCAACTAGAAGGAAAAGTCAAAAGAGTAAAGAGGGGCATGGTATCTAAGGTTGTGGTTCCAGGACCACCCCGCAGATTAACAAAAGGGTTATTAAAAATTCAATGTGCTTCTTTGTGATAGCTCTAGTTAAAAATCCATGTAAATATAAAATTATAAGACCATGATCATGGCACACGTATTCCGAGCTGAATTTTAGGCAATATATCCTAGCATGAGTTTTCATTTCAGTTATTATGGCTAAAGGAGAATGGCAAAGGAAATGTTAAAATATTTGGAAAGGAAAATGACATTTTTGGCACACTTATTTATGAAAATAATGGAAATTAGGAGAAAAGGAAGGTGAAATGTCACCAGTTGCATGTGAGGAGGAAAATGAAGTAATATAATGTAAAATGAATAAAATAGAGGCCTAATTCATAAAAAGTCTTATGAGGATCAATTGGTACAATTTGTCAGTTTAGTTTTGGAGCTCTCTCATTATTCTCTCTCTCTCTCTCTCTTCGACAGAGTGTTTTCTTGGAGCACTTTCGCATTGGAGCAAGAAAGGCAAGAAGTAAATATGAAGGAAGGAGCAAGCAAGGAAGAGAAAGATCAAGTAGCTACAACATGATTCTTTGTAGGTATCAATTTGCATGTGTGTTTTCCTTGCTATATTTGGCATGCATGGTGTTGTGTGTGGTTCTTTTCTTTCATGGCATGGGTTTTCGAGGTGTAACATTTTTTTCAACCTAGCTTTGTCATTTTCGGATAGCCATGGTGTGATGGGGTTATCATGTTTTTGTTGAGTTGGATTTCTAGATGGATATGAAGTTAAGTGGGGTGGATCTCTGAGTAGCTTAGTAACCCATGAACCAAAATGTGGGTTGTGGTAAATTCAAATTTCGTATTGCCTCGGTGGGCCTGAATCCTCGACTTTTGAATGTAGGGATATATGGTAAATGCTAGAGGTGGGTGCTCTCCATCAGTCGTAGTAATCTTGGGATGGGATATATGGTAAAGCATGGAGAGTGGGTCTCGGTTTAGGGCCTAGTGAACCAGTGTCAATTGTGGTAAAGCCTAACATGCTAGGAGAAAAGAAAAATTATGTCAGTCTAGGTGGAGAAATTTGATGGCATCCATGCTTTTTTTGGCCTAGTGATTTGGTGGAGATCACGGTAAAGCATGTTATCACATGTTTATTTTGTTGGCCTAGTGATTCGGGATGGATTACAGTAAAACCTGGTTTCTATTAATGAGGGTGAGGTGGTTTAGCCTCAAGATGCCCTGGTTGGTTCTTTTGGTTTGAGTCCTACATTTATGCTTGGAATATGGCACGGGGGTGAATGGTTGAAGAAATATTTGGCTCAACCATTCTATGGTTGGGTTGAACATGGTAGTACCATCCTAGGTTGGATTTTGTATAGATTAATAAGAGGTGCTCTCCTTGATATCTTATATATAATTGTATTGTTTTATATGCGGAATTTATGGGTGATCTATCCTTGATATTTATGTTGTTATTATGTTGGTTATAAGCATGTATTATGACAATGATGATGTATGGATTTCCTCATGTTTTGATTGGTAAATGAATGAACAATGTATTTATGATCTAATAGATGATAATGTAGCTAATGATATAAGGGAACAATGCTTCTTAGTGATTCTTAGATAAGTACAAGACCCCTATGCTTAAATATGTTGTTTACACCTATAGATTACATATTTGTGATATGTTTGATGAAATGACTTTCATGGCTAGTAGGGGTCTAGTCAAGCCCTTGTTCAAGTAATTGTATTTGTATCATAATTACCTTGTTATATTTATGTTCTTAAGGTATACTTTAATTCTGGGTAGTGACCAAGGCTTTGGGCCTGAAAAAGTGGCTCAAATCCCGAGGATGCTGGCACAACACTGAGCAAAATAGTCCCTGGACACTGGAATGCCATGTTGTGGGAGTATCCTGAGCCCTCTGGATGTTGGAATGCCCATAACATGGGAGAGTCTGGGAATTAATTGGTCTAAAAATTTAGTGGGGCCCAGGGGCTGATTATTTGAGAGGTTGGGATGGTTCTTAGGAGTCTTGTTACTGATGTGGAGAGTTTGTAAGTTGTGTTTCTATCGATTCCAGTTCCTTAAGGTCACATAGGAGGTTGAATCCCATCATAGCAGCCTCTCATCACATCTTTACCTTGGTTGGTCGGTTACTTGGGTAGATGTTAGAGGAGGGTGTCATAGAGTGGTATCTAAGCATGGTTCACCCCTCAGACTAGATGGGTGGTGTGTTGGTCATGCATTCAAGTTTGTTGCATATGTGTTTCTTATGCTTGTAGTCCATGTTCTTGTTGCATTTACATGGTGTTGATCTTGGTTGTAGTGATGTCGCCATGTGAAGGTTGATGGTATTGTTGTGGGATATGTGGTTATGAGTGTATGGTTGTATATGCATTTGTTACGTATGTCAGTGTTTATATGTTGTTATACATGCATTATCATGGTTATGGTTATACATGTATGGCAGGCCATACATTCAATATGAGGTCGTTAAGGCAATTAGGTCGCCACGATGTTATTGGTATGTTATGATGCTAATGAGTTGGTTGAGATGGAGCAAGAGATGCAAATCATCAAAGTGAAGTTGTAACATTGAACCTCAAGGCAAGAGCATGTTGTCATACATGTTTGTATGTTGGGCATGCGTGTATGTAGGTTAAGGATTGTTATATGGATTATGGCTATGCATGTGCCTTTCATTCTATTGATGTTATGGTTACATACATGATATATGTTAGCTAATTAGTGTAGTCATATGCACATGTGTCGAATCAATATGAATGATAGTAATGTGTTGTTATATGCATCGTTGTTGTTGTTTTTTCTCTGGTAGTTAACTTGATGATTATGTTAGATGTCGTTGATGAGTATGTTATATGTTAACTTGTAGTTAGATCGATGATTGTATTATATATTGTTGATGTGCATGTTATATGTTAACTTATTATTGTTATACACTAGTAACTTCATGATTAGGGTTATATCATTAATATCTTGATGTTATATGTACCATACTAATCTAGATTAGTCTATGCAAATGGTTAAGGTTATGACATTTAGGTATGATTTAATATGTTGTGATATTATGTCATACTAGTCTAGACTCATCGTACATACGTGATTGTTATGCATGAACCACAAATGTTTATCAACTTATGATGTGAACATGTTAGTTAGTTGCTATTATGGATATCATGATCTTATTTGTGCTTAAGATGATGTGTTGTAAAGTTATATCATGCTAATCTAGATTGATTGTATGGACAAGATAGCCTACTCTGAGATACATTAAGTACGAGTCTTCTTATGTCGTTTATTTGGTGTTTGAATGTTTGACTATGTCATTTATTTGGGTATGTGTTTATAAGATTTCTTGCTAAAATGATCTTGCTTTAAGTTGATTGTACTAACACATATGTGTTGAGATAACTTATATGTACTTGAGTGTAAGTAGGTGACAGTTGTAGCATTATGTCTAATGACCGCGAGTTCACTATGGATTATGACATGGTTTTTATACTTGGTAAAGGTTGATTTCAAATTAATATACATGACATCTTGATATTTGGAATGTGAGACAGACATGTGTGAGCAGATGCAGAGAAACATGTTTGGTATTAGCTTGACAAGGTAATAGTTCATGTGTTTATATAACTAACAATTGGGTGATGTGACAGTACATAGTAAGACTTGATTGCAACAAGGTGAAAAGGTAAAATAAATGAATTGGACAAGAATTCCTTTGGATATGTTTGGAAACCTTAATTCCAAATGAATGAGTTATTTTCATATAGGAAGTCTTCTTAACCTTGATGTCATCTGACATTATGAGGGTATGTGCTATATTCATGGACATGTATTTGACAAGTATAACAATTGGTGCCTAGTTATAACTAGATATTTTAAGGGAATTAGAGTCCCTTGAGGGATGGCGTGGATGTGTTTAGTTGCAAGTAACCTTGCTTGGCACAACAAGGTAAGCTAACGAGTGTATTGTTATGTTTATTTATGCATTGATAGTTATGTGTTGATGGAAGTGTGATGCAAGGGATTGCATGGAAAGGAGGCTACCATGAAATCTCAAAGAAGGCTCAAGTTGAGATTTCCCTTGGAAGCACTAGGAACCATGGTGTTTGTTGTCAGTCTTATGCTTTTGGTCTTTTGGTGATTTGTCATGCTTGATTGCAGTTTTGTTTGTGTCTTATGCATGGCCATGCCAATTTGTTTTTGGTGTCATACGGTTGTTTTTCTTGCCATGGTTTTCTTCTTGTTTGGTTCTCAGTCTTGCCTTTATTGTTTTGAGAGTCTTGGGAATGGGTTGTGGAAGGAGGAAGTTAATGGAGCTCGGGGAGATCTGTGTGGTACCTAATAGGTAAGGTAAGACCGTGATGAAGCTCAGTGCATGTATAACAACACTTGAAGGCAAGAGCATGATAGCGAGTTGGGATCGTTGCCTCCATTGGTGTAGATGGATGATGGTAGGATAATCATGGGAAAGGTAATCAAGAAAGGTAAGGGGAATGGATTTTAGGCATCATATTCATTAACTATGTTGGGAACTGATGTTCTCAATGTTAAACTTGTGTTGCACACATAAATGAAGTTCTATTAACCTTGACCTTATGATATCTTGTAATTACATCAAGATCATGATTATTCTTATGTCTAGAAATGTATACGTTATGTGTGTATGTATGTTTTTCTCTAAAAGAATCATGATCGTGTTATTCTAATGTTTATTATATGTATCTATGTATCTATGTCACTGTCCAATAGGGTTTTTAGAGATCATTCTTGTGGAGGAATGATTGCTTATGTAGATGAATGGCATGAAGAGATTCCTAGTTCATGAGGAATCAAGTGGCAAGAGTAGCATGAGAGATATCTGAGGTCATTATCATGTGAATATAAATTGATATTATGTGATTATACTATGTCTATGTTTATGTTATGGACATTCTAATGCTGAGAGATACATCAGTAGAATGAAAACAACGTAATCCACGGCATGTTGGGAACAACATGGATAAGATACTAGGAAGTAAGGTTTCTTGGTAGAGACAATATGGTTTTGGATGTGTGGTACTATTGTTGTGCATATGTTGTATTTTTTGTAGGTGTTACATCTGTGATGTTGTGCATATGTGGTGTTGTGTATATATAGTGTGTGTACATGTTGTTTATGCAATTTTATGTATAGGGTGGTATAGATAGTGTTGTGTGGATATTGCATATGGAATGTCGAGAATAAATGGTGTTGTGTACATGTTGGATATGTGGTTTTGTGTACATATTGTACTGTGCGCATGATGGATATGCGGTTTGGTGTGCACATGGCGTTGTGCGCATGTTGGATATACAATGTTGTGTACATGGGGTGCTATCTGCATGTTGTATATGCAATGCTATGTACATATGGTGCTGTGCATGTTGGTCATATGGTGCTATGTACATATCGTGTTGTGTATAGGTGGTGTTGTGTACTTGTCGTGCATATGGTGTTCTGTACATGTGGTGTCGTATACATGTCGTGCATACGGTGTTGTGTACATCTGGCATTGTGTACACGTTGTACAGGTGGTACTATGTACATGTGGCATTGTGTACATGTTGTGTAGGTGGTGTTGGGTACATGTGATGTTGTGCATGTGTTGCACAGGTGGTGTTGTTTATAGGTGGTACTGTGTACATGTTGTACATGTGGTACTAGTGTACATGTGACATTATGTGCATGTCATAGGTGTTGTCTTATGTACATGCGGTACTATGTATGTGCATTGTGTAGTTGTGGTATCATAACATGTGTATTCATTGTGTTGTACTTTGTGTACTCATTTGTGTTTTGTTTTACACTAGGTATAGGTGTATGTATTGTGTTGTGGTGTACACCAAATGTAGGAGTATGCATTTTGCTGTGCTGTATAGTGGGTGTATACGTAGGTTTTGTATGTCAAGTGTAGGTGCATGTATTTCATGGTGACGTATACCATGTGTTATTGTATGTGTGTGATGCACACTATGTGTATATGCACATGGTTGAGGAGAAGGCATTGGGTGTGTTATCACTCCTCCGAATCTCCAAGGTTAAAGAAGAATCCAACTGAGGTAACCATAGACCAACCTTTTGACTTGGTATCTAGCCCTGCCAAGCTGGAGAGGGATCTCTCCACAAAATCATAGCTAAGAGGGCTGGATGAATTAGGGTATTAGGATAGTTATGATGTGCAAAGGGGTTTTGTTTGTTTGATTGGGTTGCTGGATGAGGATTAGGTCAAGAAGGTTAGGTTAGGGAAAATCAGATATGATTGCAGACATTTAAAGGGGAAAGGTAGGTAAGATGCTTAACACTTAAAAGGTGATTTTATGAGATGGTTTAAGACTGATGAGGAGTTAGGAAGAGCATATGAGATGTATTCTTCCTAAAGTGAAGAGAAATGGACAAATTATGATAACTTTCCCAAAACAGAGCATTGAGCAAACATGTATTTTGCCTATTCACTTGAAAATTATCATATAATAGACATGAAATGGATTATGAGCATACAAAAAATTCACAAAA
Source organism: Pinus taeda (assembly GCA_000404065.3). Lineage (NCBI taxonomy): Eukaryota > Viridiplantae > Streptophyta > Pinopsida > Pinales > Pinaceae > Pinus > Pinus taeda. The sequence continues at coordinate 20,229 of APFE031733355.1, forward strand.
ATGATCAAAAAGAAGAAAAAATGCTAAACATCCATACCACATGTATCCCAAAGAAATAGTTGCAGCTCATCTATTAATACTGGCCAAAATCTAATACAATAGTATCTCTGATCACTAGTACATCATCCAACTGAGTCCAACCACTAAAAAGAGTGAAGAAAGGAAAGATATAGACATCAAAACAAAATCCTCCCAACCTGAGGGGTCAAATCCATGAGAGGAGTAGTTCCACCAAAGTTTGAACTGATAGCTAGAGTGTAGTGTGGTCAAAGTGACTCATCCCTAATTACATTGAAACTGATTCATCTGACTTGACGAGACTATTAACCTAATGTATTTACCCTTAGGTAATAGTAAAAGGACATAATTACATTTACCATATCAATTACATCAATAAAAAATGATTCCCAAGGATGAAAATCAAAACTGGAGAAAAAGAGTGAAAAAATTAGGCAATTTGTCCTATGCACAATGCCTTTAATGTATGTGCAGTGCCATCTTCACGCTAATTTGTGAAGGGGTATATGATGTCCAAATTTAGCTCAGGATAGCTCATTGGAAATATTACCCTGTATAATTTCTAGAAATGCACTTGGTTCCAAAAACTCATGAGTTTTAACCCTCCAAAAAGTCAATCTCCCAAGACTACTTTTGTGTGTAGTGCCTAGCTGAAAAAGAGGGCAGAAAGGTAATTTTTGAGGTGGTTTTGGCCATTTCTCCCTGCCAAATTGTCCAATTTTAGTGTTCCAATAGTCAAATGTATATTCTCATTTCCTTATGGATCCAATGGTGGTCTTGGGTTTTCATTTGGAGGCCTCCAGAAGATGCGCAACGGCTAGAGCACTGTGCATAGGATAGTTCAATTGTGCCAAAAATTGTCCAAGTTGCAGAAAAAACCCAAAAATTCCAAGAAGTGCCCAAAATCTTGTCAAAATTGGTGTATGTGATCTGATAATGGATCTTTAAAAATCGTTAAGGTATTACAGACTCATGTGCATGGATTTTCCTATATTACTTAGTGCAATGGATCGATAAGATTATGAATAACATAGACAATGAAGTAGTTAAAGAAACATGATAGACACACATAACACAACAAGATAATCAAGGAGTTAACCCAACATTCCTGGGCTACGTCTCCTTATCCAGCCTTTAGTGGTGACCTCTCCTGTATGTCTTTGAAAACAAAGTTTTACAAAAGTGAGCTCAATTTGAGTCTTACCCAACATATACAAAACGACAAGGCTTTACTTGGAACCCCCAAGTCTTTTTGAGTACACAAACTCTCCTCACTAACTCTCTATCTCTATTTTCTCTCTGTCTTAGCACTGCCTGTCTTTGTCTTCTGTCTTCTATGGATTTAAAGCCAATCGACGATGTTTGTTCGTTTCCCCTTCTCGAGATCTCTCGCTTCCAGCCTCTATCTGCTTGAATCCCCCTCTCAGCATTATAAATAATTGCTAAACACCTTTAGGGATGGTGGCCACCTATTTTGTAATGGAATGGATCATCGATGTCTTTGAAATCCCAAAAATGGTCATTTTCTGTTTACGCAAAGAAACCTTGCAAAACAGGGGAAAAATCTGCTAAAATGTTAGGCCCCTATACTACTAGTGTAACCCCTTATTGTTATTAGTACAATCCCATTATTACATTGATGTACCCATGTAGTGCCCATATTGTTACTATTGTGCCCCATAGAAGCCCACTATTGTTATTATTGTGCCCTTACATTATTATTGTTATGTCGGCCTGATTATATTATGACCCCTTAGACTCCTATATATAGAAAGGAGGTCTTTTCATTTGTATCATCCAAGAATTGTTCATTTGTGTAATGTAAAGGAGGTTGCCCCCTCGAAGATGTTGAATTCTAAGGCATTCAACTATCTTTTCTATCTTTTTGTGAGTTGGTTTCATAACATTTGGTATTAGAGCTTTGGATTCTAAGGTTTCGTTGCTCCAAATAGGTCATCATGGAATTTTCTCTATAACTTTTCTTCCTACGATGTTTCAAAAGCAAAAAAGAAACCCATTTGAAACGCAATTGCACTGAACCTAGGGTCTTAATTTCAAAGCTTTTCGCGATATATTTGCGGAGATATGATCTAAGGAAGTTGGTCTTTTTGAAGACTCATGCATTAAATTCCAAACAGGTGACCTGGGGAAAATCGTCATAACTTTCTCTCTATGGATTGGATTGAAATTTCATAAGACGTTACAGAGAGAGGACGGATTGTAGCTTCTTGTATAGATTTTTCAGAGCCAAAGGTCAAAATAGTGACACGTGGCACGTTGTACAAGTTCTCTCTACTAAACTAGTCTATAATCAAGTCACTGTGGGAGATTTGGCATAACTCTTACTTGGAGAATGTAATTTAGATCAGACTGGTGGCATTGGAAAGAGGACGCAGAGGGATACTACAGGTCGCAATTTCAGAACTTAAAGATCTGAAAGTACAGAGTTATAGTCATTTCAAGATCAAGATCCTAAAATCAAGAAAAATCAAGATGAGGAAGTTTGATGGCAAGGATCCGGTAAATTGGATACTTCAGATGGAGCAATATTTTGATCTACATGGTGTACCACTGTTACAAAAGGTATGTATTTCATATTCATACTTAGAACCGGATCAATTTTTATGGTATAAAGGGCTTTGTTCTCATAAACAACTTGTTATGTGGTCAATTTTCACGGAGGAAATGATAGCACATTATGAGGATACAAAGAGCAACACCTTCTTTAGAGCAACACAACAACAATTGGAAAGAGTAAAATGGCTTTGTTACATAGTGGAAAGTAAAATTATGGCAACAAGGAAGTCTACCCCTCACAACTATAAATATGGAAGTGTTGTTTCTCCTAACCTTCCAGCACCTACAAGGGTCACACCACAACAATTGGAAGAAAAAAAATAAAAAGGGCTTTGTTACAATTATGATAGCAAATGAACTAAAGGTCATTAGTGTGCTAAGAAGAAATTATTTTACATAGAGTATGAAGAGGAGGAAGAAAAGGATCAAGAAGCATCAAAGAAGAGGATATATGTGATATAGCTCCAAATCTCACTATTATGGTTTGTGATGCTACACTCATGGTCTAGGGAAACCCCTGCTTCCAGACCTGGTCCAAAATTTAAAAAATGGTGTTTTATCCCTTATACGCAACATTGCCCTGAGTTAAACGCGTGTATATGTGGGTAGGAATATACCCAACCCACGTATATGTATTAAAACACTTAAAAAAATATAAAACTCCTTAATTTCGGGCGGAGATCGCAGGTTTTACTTGCTGATCACCTGTTAGTGCCCATGGCCCAAATGTTCCCAACCAACTCCCAACTAAAAAACTACTTTGGGAGAGGTATACGAAGACCTCAAAGGGAAGGCCTAAGGGAGGAGAGAAGAGAGAGAAAGGTCATTATACTGATATTTTTCCCCTGATCAGGTCTGAAGACCCTTGTGCCTTCTGCACTTCCCCCATTTGTACAGGAAACCCTTGTTTCCTTGTGTGTTGATGTTCATCCACTATTTATGACATCATGGAGTGAGTCATGTAAGGAGATATGCTAAAGGCTTGAGGCTGGACGGATCCAGAAGGAAGCTTTGCTTGGAGCCTGCGAAAGGTTACTCAGGTGAAAATATTCCTTTTTTACATTCTATTTGTCTATAATAAAGAAACACGTCTTGGTTCCTGATATAAGTCTTCTTTATGTTTATGATATTCATGTTGGAATTC
>APFE031733355.1:29962-56084 GCA_000404065.3 Pinus taeda
ATTTATATGTAGTAGTTGATCGTTTCAGCAAAATGTGTATACTTATGCCTTGTAAGAAAACTATAACTGTTGAAAAAATTGCTGAATTAATTTTTCCTCATGTATGGATTCACTTTGGTTTGCCTACTTCCATTATTAGTGACAGGGATTCCAGATTTGTGGGGAATTTTTGGGCCAACCTATGGAAGATGATGGACACAAAGTTGAAGAAAAGTACTGCTTTCCATCCGCAAACCGAAGTTGTGAACATAACCATTGTGCACCTTTTGAGAGGATATTGCAGCAAGCATCCCAAGCTTTGGGATGAACATTTGCACTACATACAGCATGCTTACAACCGTGCCAAGCACTCCTCCATAAACACCTCACTGTTTGAAGCTTGTTTTGGTTACTTGCCCAAATCACCTCTTGATTTCATTCTTGAGAAAGATGTTGCCATTGAGGGACATAGTGATATTGACAAAGCTCATTCATTCATTGAAAGAATTTAGCAAATACATCAGCAAATTCAAGAACAGCTTGAGAAGAGTCAAGGCAAGTACAAGGAAAGACACGACAATCATAGAGTCGATCACAAGTTTCAAGAAGGGGATGAGGTATGGTTGTACATTAGTAAGGAAAGGATGCAAGGAGAAGGTAAAAAGCTAAAGCCTATTTGTTATGGTCCATTCAAAATCCTCAAGAAGGTTGGAAATAATTCTTTTAAATTAGATTTGCCTTCCTACATGCAAATGTATTATGTTGTTAATGTGGAGAACTTACGTTTGTATGAACCTCCTTTGATCGTTGATCATGAAAGCGTTGTTCAGCTGCCATCTATAGAATATTTCTCGCCAGAATTCTTAGATGAGCTGAAAGAAGATACAACCCTTGACAGAAGGACACGCACTTCAAGGAGGGGCAATGTAGATTATGTTCGAGTTGGTTTCAAAGGCATCAAACTAAACAAGGCAAGGTGGATGGAGGTGGACATAGTGAGGGTGTTGTACCCTCACCTCTTTAACAGGTAGTTGAAGGCTTTTGGGGTCCAAAAGCTTCCCAATGGGGAGGCGTGATCAGGGGCTCATGTCCCAAGTGTCGTAAAATGCTCAAAAATGAAAGTGCTCAGAATTGGCTCGAACCTAAATGACCCGATAGCGCTCGTCCTCCTGATTCTAGTACCGCAAATGGTTCGAAAAATGGTCACCGTATGTGAAATTTACGTCAAAAACAAAATCGCCCAATAACCCTTAAATTTTGAATTTTCAAAAAAAATTAAAAAAGGAATATTCCACAAAATATTCCTGGGAATATTGCATGGAATATTCCTTTGGGCGGGCCAATCAGAAGCTGCCACGTGGCAAGTCCAGAGGCCTCCACATGGCTCTGGTGACGTCAACAACATGTATGGGTATTTCCAAAATTTTGTTGGCAGTGAGGTTCGATCTCATGACCTCCCGCACAATAGCCCTCCGCCTTACCGTTAGGCTATGAAGGCACTGTTTGTTAAATTGGTGGAGAAAACCGTATATGAAGTTTGAAAATGATTTAGGCAGGAACAAAAGGGGCCAGCCCCTAAGGGCCAACCCCGCCTCCATATGACCTTCGCCCTTGAACCGTGGGCCAAACCCCTAACCGCTGGCACGAAATCCGAGCTAAACCACCAGCTGGGATTTGCGGTCACATGTGGAATTTTTGGGCAGTTAAGTAACAGTCCAGTTGGCAGATTTTTTGGCGGAGCACCAAATTTGGGCGGTCCCGACATATTTGGCGGAGCTAACTAGCCGTAACTAAAGTTAGTTGGAGTTCTTTTAGGGGAAACTGGAAGCTAGGAGTAAATAGCCATAACTTTGGCTAGGAAAGGCGGTTTTGGATGAACTTTTTTTTGTTTTTTGGGTATTTTGGACATTCTGAAGCCATTGGCATAGGTCTTACAGCATTCTGAGGTTATATTCATAGGTTTTGGAGCCGTGGAAGTTTTGGGAGCCACTAGGGCCCAGTATTGAGAGAACTGTATCGGGTTGCAGGTATCCATTGGAGGTGAACCAACAGTCAATCTTGAAGGATTCATGTGTTCTGAATCCATTTTTACAGTCTATTCCACCTATAGAGACTTATATTCAGCTATAAATTCATTTTGAGCATTTAATTAAAATGAGAACAGGCCCATTTGGGAGCCTTGGACCCAACAGACGTAGCCCAGGAGGGGTGAACTGCTTCATCGACTTCTTTTGCATCTGTGGTTGATTTATTTTGTAGAACAAATTCATTTTAATGTGTTAAACAGTAAAAGGAAATAATTCTACTATGCTTGAATGGGTCATGAACAACTGAAAATTTCATTTGTTTCTTTACTGCAAGACATGGGCATCTTTTAAACATGTTTACTACTGAATTGAATACCTTGCAAACCTTTTTCAAGTAGTTTCCAATTCAGATCATGGGGTAAATTTGTATTGTTAACCAATGTGTTGCAAGAGTTTCTCTTATATGTTTGAGCACTTTGGGGATTTATGGTGGTGGTAGATTGTGTGGACAATTGAGGAAAGAGCCCACGTCATGCATTATCCCTCTCATGAAACAAATGTGTAGCAAGAGAGGTAGTAATGGATGTTAAGCCCAACACCATTTCTTAACTTGTTTGTTCACCGAGGACTTAGTTGAGGTTTATTTTAATGTTGTACCCCCTGAGACTCAGTGAGAAATTGACAAGATGGAAACCACAATGGGCATGGAAAGACAATCTCACTCTGATTCTAAGATTTTGGAGGAGGTATCCAACTTGATACCCCACTATTTTCATACCAAGTGATGAAGAAAGAAGTATCTTGGTACAATCACTTTGTAATGGAAAATGAAAACCCTAGTGGGTATGGTTCTAAAGGATAATCACGTGGAAAGGTATAATGTGTTTTCGTCCTTGTAGGACATCAAAAGAATGTTGATAAATAAATGTTTATATATGGACAAGCTTCATTCTAGACTAGCCCATGTGAGAGGGCATCCTCAATGTGATTCTAACACACATGTTCCTCCTAGTTTGAGCTCAATGGATCCAACCCCTATATCTTTTTTAGACTCCTAATGGACTTCCAATTCAATAATATGTCTGATTTGATCCTATGTTTTATATTTTTTAATTACAGCTAAAGTGTTTGTTGTTTCTTTTTTAATCTTGTTGTATAAGTCATCCAGAGGATATTTTCTAGTCCCCTAATGACACAACAAGAATTTCCTAATATGATAGGAAGAAACAACATAATATGGATAATCTATGTAAATTGGTTATAAAGATATTTTGAAACAATAAAGTTTTTATTTAGAAAAGAAATAAAAATCAAAGTATAACTAGAAATAGTAATGCACATAAGAACCCATAATTATTGTTGAATTGTTAATTTAATAATATAATTAAAAAAAATAGTGAAAATAAACTTATTATTATTAAAAGATTAAAATATTAAGATATTTTTTGTGAATATATATATACTGTATGTAACTCACTACTACTCAAGTTTTAAATATTTTATTTATGTATCTATAATATGTAAAAGATGTAATCTATTAAAAATCTAAGATATTAGCACTATTTAATTTATAAATATGTGATATATTAATATTATCCAAACTTATATAAAGTACTAAATCAAAATGAATTATTATATATATTTATTTACTTTGGTTATTTTAAAGTGAAAAAATGACAAGAATTGGGTTTTAGGGTTCATTTTAAGAGTAGGTTTAGTTTGTTGGTTTGGGATATGAAACCTTTTAGACTAAATGTGATGCATCAAATGAAATTTTTGAAGTTCAATGTTGTGAGTATAGTTCTCAACCCCTCGACATTATACATATCTAAAATGTTGGAATTCTCTTTTGATCATTGTGGTACTGAGTGGATGTTATGTTAACCATCATTACTCAAAGATGTGAGGCTAGTCATGTGTGGATATTCTAGAATATTCTGGAGGGTCCAAAATGGTAAAATTAATTAAGAACTGAGGCATACAATAACCCTTACCATAATCCTAAATCACTACGAAATTATGTTAAATATTAAACTACTAGGAGTAGAAGGGGTTTTATCATTTTTGTATTATTATTGTAACATAGCTAAGTACAACACCTAGAAATGGGATGTTGAATCTTAACACAAGATATAGAATATTGTGTAACATCCATTCAACCCACAATGTCCTTGGAAGGTACATAATGAAGGCCTCCTTCTCTATACTTTCATTTCTAAACAGAGGAAAGGAAACTAGAGCATAAGCCTCACCTTCTAGCTAGGTTTTCTCTTATAGCATATTTCTCATGTTACATTATTTGTTCAGTCTGTGGATGGTGTGTTCATTTTCATTATTCTTCCATTTCTAATTTTCATTATTTCCATAAATTTCATCATTAAATTAATAATAAGAAATGTGAGATCTAAGGTAATAAAATACGTCAATAAAAATCATGAGGATTTTGATGAATTATTTCAATCGAATATCCACGATATTTAACTGAAATACTATTATTAGAATATTTTCTCCAAGGCTTCTATGGGATGTTGCAAGTTCTAGGAATTGATTTAGGATGCGGACTATAGAACCCTAGTCATATGGAATGAGTCTAGTTCTAACAATCCTTAAGATCAAGTAAAATATATATTTACAAACTAGAAGAACAAGTCACTAATGTCTCTTGCAACATATCCCTCCTCACGATGGATTTAGGAAACAATTTTGTGCCTTATGGGAAGGCTAGTATATCTAAATTATATGTTGGATCAAAAAACAATATAGAGATAATGAAGAACTAGAAAAAGAGCCAAAACTGAACTAAATAAGGAGCAACCAAGTTTCAACACATGAAAACTTGTTTAGAATCTCTATCTAAAATGGAATTAGAAGTGGATATCAAAGAATAAAAAGGTGAGATTTTTCAATCATCGGATACAATAGTTACACATTTTTTTCAATATCCATAACATAGAAGAAGAGAAAAATATTTCATTCAACCATGTCAAATCAGAAGGCCATGGACTAACCTAGTGGGAATTCCATATGGAGACACTTAGGATAGAGGGTGATCCACCAATAACTAAGTGGGAGGTGTTTAAAACCCTCATCTAGTGTTAGCTCACTTTATTATTTATTTAGAGAATTAGTATATCCACTTGCATCAATTCAAGAAAAAGGAAAGAAAAAAGATATAAGAGTACACCATTAAGTTTAGAAACATGGGAAGTCCTAGGTATATGTTTGAAGAACCTAAACATAGTCCTAAATTATCTAACAGGTCTACATAGTCATTTATAGAAGAAATGAAAGCTCTATGAACCTATGATAGTTAATCATGATTGTGTGCAACCATAGTGTTAGGTCCCTAAAATACTAGTGTATTCCCCCATTATTATTGTCATTACATCCCCTTATTGTTATTGTTGTGCAAATTTTGTCCCCATATTATTATTAGCATGACCCATAGAGGCCCACTATTGTTATTGTTGTGCCCTCAAATTATTATTGTTATGTGGTATCTACTATATTGTGACCCCTTAGACTCCTATATATAGAAAGGAGGTTTTGTCATTTTTATCATCCAAGGATTATTCATTTGTGTAATGCAAATGAGGTTTCCCCCTCAAAGAGGCTTATTTTTAATTCCTTGATCTATCTCTTCTTCTATTTTGTGAGTTGGTTGCATAACATTTGGTATCAAAGCTTTGGATTATAGGGTTTCGCTGCTCGAAGCAAGTCATCGTGGAATTTTCACTATAATATTTTTCTATGAAGCTTCAAAAGCTGAAAAGAACACATTTTATATGAAATAATGATGAATTTCATGTCTGAATTTTAGGCTAGTTCTCACCATATTTTTAGAGATATGAACCGATGAAGTTTGGGTCTTTGCAGACTCCTCAATTCCCTCTGAACTAGGTGGCCTTAGGAAAATTGTCATAACCGTCTCTCTGAGCATCATATTCAAATTTCATAAAACGTGAAAAAACATGACAGACTGTAGTTTTCTAGTTATCATTTTAGGGTTGAAGGTCGAAATAGTGACATGTGACACATTGTACAAGTTCACTCTACTGAACCAATCTATAATCAGGTCATTGTGGGATATTGGGCATAACTCTTCCTTGGAAAATCCAATATTGATCAAACTTGTGGGGTTGGAAAGAGGACTCATAGGGCTACCACTGGATGAAATTTTAGACCCTGGATATTTGAAATTATAGATATACAATAGATTCAATATCAATCTCCTACAAAGAGAAAAAAGGTGTGTAGTCTTTTTAAAAATTTGCCCAAGTTTTGTTTGAAAAATTAGTTTGAAGTGATTGAAAGGGCATAGTAAATAAAATTATCATTATTTGATGCCCTAAAGAAAGAAAATCACAACACCTAGTAAGCAACTCAAAAGCTCTACTATGACACATGAATAAGAGGAAGAAATGCAACATGATATATCAAAATTACGAGACCAAGTGCAACAAATTTCACTCTCACAAAAAGTAACTTAAGCTAAGATGGATGGTTTAAAGAATGGAATGGAAGCTAAGATGGATGGTTTAAATAATGGAATGGAAGCTAATGTGGATGGTTTAAATAATGGAATGGAAGCTAAGGTGGATGGTATAGAAGCAAAAAATTAAAGGCAACATGGAAGATTTGACAAAGTTGCTACAAGAAATGTTTACTAATGGCGAAAGGGTAGTAAAGGATACTCATGATGAGAAAAAAATAAATGTTAATAATGATTTCATAGACTCCAATATTTGATTGAAGACCCAGAATGTTCCAAAGATCGATATAAGGAAGTTTGATGTCAAGGATCCCGTAACTTGGATACTACAGATGGAGCAACATTTCGATCTCCATAATGTCAAAAACATATAAAGGTACACATTGCAACTTTATGTTTGTAACCCAATCAGTTTATATCGTATTGATGGCTTTGCTCTCATAAAAAAAAGTCATGTGGCCAATTTTTACGAAGGAAATGCTAGCATAGTATGAGGATACAAAGAGTAACACATTCTTTAGCCAATTGATAAATCTCAAACAAAAGGGTTCAATGGTGGAGCACATTGAGGACTTCCAAAAATTTAATATAAGGGTAAAAGATATTCCAAACAAGCATATGATTGATGTTTTCATAGAGACTATAAAGGAGAACATCCAACATGAGGTTTGCCTTTGCGAACCTGATTCATTGGAGAAGGCATTGAGATTGGCAAGAAAAATTGAAAGATAAATTATGGCAGTAAGGAAGCCTACAACTCACAACTATAAAGATGTAAGTGTTGTTTCCCCTAACCTTCCACAACACACAAGGTTGACAACACAACAATTGGAAGAAGAAAGAGAAAATAGGCGTTGTTATAGTTGTTATAGAAAATACACTAAAGGTCATAAGTGTGCTAAGAAGAAATTATTTTACATAGATCATGAAGAGGAGGAATAAAAGGAACAAGAAACATTAAAAGAAGAGGATATACACTAGGAACAAACCCTAGAGAAAGAATAAATGAATCCAACCATATCCTGTAATGCACTAGTAGGAATTACCACTCCTCAAACTCTCAATATAGAAGGACATATCAAGAATAAAAAAGTAATAGTGTTGATTGACTTGGGTAGTACCCATAATTTTATTCATTGTAAGATAGCCAAGGAATTGAATTTCTTCCCATGTCCAACACTAAAGTTTCAAGTGATGGTTGGAAATGGAGGAACCATAAATTGCTCTAGGAAGCACCATAATATCAAGAATTCCATGGGAGAATATGTATTGAATAGTCAAATGCTTTCCATTCCAATGGGTGGTGCTGATGTTGTACTAAGAGTCTAATGGCTACAATCTTTGGGTACGATAGCTCTTAATTTTCAAGAACTTTTCTTGAAAGTTTTTTAGGAAGGAAATGAAGTTGAATTAAGGGGAATCTCAGGGAAACCAAGGAAGATAATCAACTCTAACAACATGACAAATCTTCTAAAGAAGAAATAATGTGAAATAATTGTATAATTATGTTCACTAGAGGTTCACACATCGAAATCATCTATTTCTCCATATATCCAAAAAGTCTTGGACAATCATTCAAAGGCATTTGAGTATCCCAAAGGCTGCCCACCTATTCGTGATCATGGTCATGCTATTGATTTGATTCGAGGAAGTGTTCCTCCAAATATTATGCCTTAGAAATATCCCTATGCCCAAAAGAGTGAAATTGAACGTATGGTTGTAGAAATGCAAGAGGCTGGTATAATTTAACCTAGTCAAAGTTATTTCTCTACTCCAGTAGTATTGGCGCACAAGAAGGATGGATCAGGGAGTGTGTGTCCAAATTATAGGGAACTCAAAAAGCTCACTATTAAAGATAAATTTCCCCTTCCTGACATTGATGAATTATTAGATGAATGACATGGAGAAATTTGCTTGACCAACTTGGATCATCATTTAGGATATCATCAAATCAGAATGAAGATTGAGGACATTTTGAAAAGAACATTTAGAACTCTTGAAGGTCATTATGAATTTTTGGCCATGCCTTTTGGCCTTACCAATCCACCTTCTACATTTTAAGGCTTAATGAATTCCTTTTTAAAACCCTTCCTTAGAAAATTTGTTTTAGTATTTTTTCATGATATACTAATCTACAACAAGTATTGGAAGGATCATGTTCAACATGTTAACAGGGTGCTCAAACTATTGGAGCAGAAAATTTTATATGCAAAAATCTCTAAATGTTTCTTTGGAGTACAGAAGGTGGAATATCTAGGTCATATTGTATGTCATGAAGGTGTTCAGGTAGACCCTATTAAAATTAAATCAATTAAGGAATGGAAAATTCCCACATCCATAAAGAATCTATGGGGATTTCTCAGGTTTACAGGGTATTATCGTAAGTTTTTTTTAAATTATGGGCAAATAGGAGCACCTCTAATAACGTTACTGAAGAAATATGCATTTTATTGGACTCCAAAAGCAACAAAGGCCTTTAAACATCTTAAAGAGGCAGTCTTCCAAGCACCGATATTAGCTACGCCAGACTTCAAAAAAACCTTTATTGTGGAATGTGATGCCTCAAGAAAAGGAATTAGTGTTGTTTTAATGCAATAAGGAAAACACATTTCTTTTGAAAGTCTTCAAATCAAAGGAAAGTATTTACATAAAGATATTTATGAGAAGCAAATGTTCGCAATAGTACATGCACTTAAGAAATTGTGACCTTACCTAATGGGAAGACACTTCAAGGTAAAACATATCATGATAGTCTTAAATAATTTTAGAACAAATATTATGTTAAGAAGAGTAACAAAAATGGGTCACAAAGATGTTGGATTATGACTTTGAAATCATCTACAAAAAAGGGAAGAAAAATGTTGCTGCAGATGCACTCTCAAGGAAGGATGAGAATGTGGAAACATTGCTCTGTGTCATTTCTATTATCCAACTATATTGGATAAACGAAGAAAGGGGTGAATGGAAGGATGATGAAGAAGTGTGGGTAATCATTCAAAATTTGCAGCAAGATCCCAGTACATTTGATTCATTTAGCTGGAAAAATGATTTGTTTTGGTACAAAGATCACTTACACCTCTGTAATAATTCTGAAATCTAACAAAATATTCTTTTGGAAATGCACACTTCTCCCTTCAGAGGGAACTCAGGATTACTAAAAACTTACCACAGGGTTAAGAAGGAAATTTTTTGGGATGGCCTTAAATCTGATATTCAAAAGTTTGTGGCGGAATGTTTGGTTTGCCAACAACATAAAGTTGAGACAATTAAGACCCTAGGTTTGTTACAACCTTTAGCCATTCCAAGTCAATGTTGGGAGGAGGTTTCAATGGATTTTATCATAGGTTTACCCAAATCCAAAGGAAAGAGTTTCATCATGGTGATAGTTTATAGACTTACCAAGTATGCACACTTTTGTACATTATATCATCCATTAAAAATTAGTACAATTTCTACTACATTTGTGGAAACAATTCAAAAGAGACATGGAAACCCAAATGTTATTGTAAGTAACATAGATCCCATTTTCACTAGCAATTTTTGGATGAAATTATTTTCTTATCTGGGTACTCAGTTAGCTCATAGTTCATCTTATCATCCTCAATCTAATGGGAAAACTGAGATAAAAAAACACAATGGATCAAGTGGTTGCCTCTGGATGAATGGTGGTATAACACTTCCTTCCATAATATAGCATAAATGACCACATTTATGGCACTTTATGGATATCATCCACTGTCCATCACATCATCTTTAAGAGAAAATCTAGGGTTCAAGCAGTGGAAGATCATATCAAGCATCAATGACAAGTTCTCCAACTCTTAAAGGATAACCTCACTTTGGCACAGAATAGAATGAAGTAACAGATAGACCAACACCATAGCGAAATAAGTTTTGATGTAGGTGACTGGGTATTTATACGAATACAACCATACAAACAAATGTCCCACAAGCAAGCTAAGAAGGATAATAAATTATCACCAAAGTATTATGGTTCATATAAGGTGTTTCAAAATATTGGTACTATGGCATATAAATTTGAGCATCTTGCATGTTCCCGAGTGCACCCAATTTTCCATGTTTCATGCCTAAAGAAGGTTATAGGTGACAAGCTTTGAGTTCAAACAATATTTCCAAAACTTGACAAGGAAGGAAAACTAATATTGGAACCTGAAGCAATCACATGAACAAGAACTCAACAGCTACGAACTTACTCGTTGAAGATTCCACATCAAAGCATGAGAATTTTATACAAAAGCATAAAAAACTACTCAAGCGTTGAGGACAACATGTTTTTGAATGAAATGGGCATGTTATGTCCCTATAATACTAGTGTATTCCCCCATTATTATTTTCATTACAGCCCCTTATTGTTATTGTTCTGCCAATGTTGTCCCATATTGTTATTATTGTGCCCCATATAAGACCACTATTGTTATTATTGTTCCCTTATATTATTATTTTTATGTCAAATCTGACTGTATTGTGACCCCTTAGACTCCTATATATATAATGGACCTTTTTTCATTTGTATCATCCAAGAATTATTCATTTGTGTAATGTCAAGGAGATTTGCCCCTCGAAGATGCTTATTTTTAAGTCGTTGATCTATCTCTTCTTCTATTTTCTGAGCTGGTTTCATAACACATAGTTCCCAATGAATATAGGTCATAAAAGGACAACCAATTAGTTCTAAAAAAATATTGCTAAGATGCTTCCAAGGAGGATAAGGAGTGGAATGAAAAGGAAAAGAAGAAAATAGATCCCACACATCGACGGAAGGTCCCAAACAACCACTGCAACCATTATATTATCAGTGGTGTCATTGATGATAACTATTGAAATCTACATTGAGAGATCAATTTAGGGAACCATAAGAGCGATGTCGAGAAAAATAACCTACTAGCCCTATATTTAGACAACATGATAAAGAGAATCTTATATGTTGATGAGAATATTATCTACACTACAATGAAGAATATGGTGAACACTTGCATATTAAAATATAGGTAAATAAAACCAAGGTGGATGTTATATTTTATCCCGATCCATAATTCAGCCTAATAGATTTTGTCAGAAATCTTGGATTGGAATTTCATGAACATCCTAACTTCATATCCATTAATGTGAAGCTTAAAGTCACTAAATAGTTTAAGATACAATTTTCTATAAGAGCATATTATGTTGATGAAGTAGAGGTATATGCAGTACAAATAGGGGTGGGTGGTGTAGTGTTTGGAAGCCCCTACATCTATATTAGGGGTATAATCTTCCTTGGGAGAGTAAAATCGTATTTCTTCATTAAGGATGATAATTATCTTATCATATATGCACGTAAATGAAGATAAAGTATCTCTCTACTAAGGGCCAATAAAACCAATAAATAGATGAATTTTAGTAGGAATTTTCATTTTAATTTCTTAGGAGAGAACCAACTAGGTGTTGAATCAATAAAAGTACCAAAATTTATGGAGGGATGTACTAAATAGAAGAAACATCAGTTAGATGATTTTTTTAGGAATACATACAAGTGTTTCAAGGGCCTAAATAATCAGTAGCTAAGAGGGAAGTGCAGCATTTAATACTACTACTTGGATCCCCATTACCAAATATTAGGTTATGGATTCAATCTATCATAGAAGACGATGAAGTAAATAAAAAATGACAATAGTTAATAAAGTAGGAAATAATTCAACCAATAACCTTGCCTTGTAGTTCACTTGTCATGAAAGAACCCAACAAGGATAAGACTTCATGAATGTGTCTTGAATACAAAGCTTTCAAGATCGCCATCAACAATCAATACCATGTGCATATCATTGATGTATTTTTATATTAATTGCAACATTCCAAATGCTTCACCAAGTTGGATATCAAATTATGAAACCACCTAGTATGTTTCCTTCAAGAAAACATAAGGTTTATTGAATTGATTGAATTCCTTTAGGTTTATTTACTTCAATAAATATATTTATTAACTGGATTTATGATGTATTGTTTCTCTTTCTATATTTATTTTGGTTACATACTTAGATTATATATTGGTTTATATCTCTACTTAGAAAGAGCATATCTCACATTTTCATCCAAAATGGATCTTGAATAAACCTTCCAAGTCTTTGAAAATGTTTTAAATCGAATTATGACAAGGAAACTACGTTGAGACATAAGCCTGTCAAAAAAATGCAGCGTTAATGCTCAAGGGCCATTGGATCCGAAAGATCAACAGATGAGAGAAAAACAATGCAGCAGTCATCCATTGTTATCGCATTAGAGAAAAGCCAGTGGTGTGTTTGGACTGTGTCCTTAAGACAAATGCAATGAAGCAGACCCAAAGGATTATTTAACAAAATAGTGAACGAATTGAGTTCCGTGGTAAACAGTATTTCGGGCAGGCTTCAGGCGGGAAGTGGTATTGGAATGATTGCACCCGAATCCATCACCAGCCAACATGTATCACATAGTAGGAGAGAGAAAACCACTCTTTTTGAGCAGGTGATCTCCGCGCAAATAGGCCATCCGAAAAGACTATCAATGGTTGGATTGGAGATCGCAGATCAATAGTGGAGATTGAGCAGAATTCTTGATGTTTCGAGGTTTAGTGTGAACCATCATATTAAAATCCAAATTGATGGATAAGATTAAGTCGCGATATATCGCATCGTAATGTTTCCAAAGGGAAGGACTTAAACCATAGGTATGAAGGAATTGCGATGAGCGATATAAGATCAGTGATCGGGAGATCAAGTCGCAACAATACAAAGGGGCCTTGCAACATTGTGACATGTGACTATGTGATGTGAAATAGCGCCGATCAGTGATCAGTGAATCACATCATGGAAATACAAAAGGGTCAATGCACATGTGACTTGCCAATTAAAGAAATGGGCCAATATGTGATAAGCGATAGATCAAAGATCAGCGATCGGAGGAGTAGCGCAGAAGGACATACAACTTGCGATATGTGCGGACCTGAAAGGATTATAGATGCGGTTGAATTTCATTTGAGTTCTGGCTTTAGGGTCACGGTTGGGTTTCCATGAAATTTTCCCATGTGTTCCATTATTGGGTTCTATTTCATGATTTATGCAGGAGGAAGGTCGCACGGTTGGGTTACCTGCACCTGTTGTTCCTTTCATTTGTAAACTGATTCTTTTAATGAACAGCCAGTTCACGCTTTAAGCGATTGTTGTAATAGAACGTGTTATAAAACATGATGAACCCAGAGATGTTGGGAACGGAGGATAGCCACGAGAGGTTGGGAGGTAGAGCCAGAGTGCTTAATAGAGCGAAGCCACCAGAGGATGGAGACAGTGCCTAAATGCTTCATTGAAGTATCAAATAACAAAGAGATCGAAGGATCAAGCTATTGCTAGTGTCTGTTGTGCTGAATATAGAAGAAGGAATTCCAGGGATAGTGTAAAATTCTGACGGAGTTAGAGAAGCCAGAAGCTCAAGAAGCTTAGAGCACTGACTAAAAGGATTAGTCCAAAGAAGCCTAGATCTGTTTGCATCTAAAGGATAGCTAGGGGTAAGATGGTATTCTAAGCCCATTTGTTCAATTGTAAATCATTGGAGTTAATTGTGGAACTTGTAAAAGAATTCAAGCCATAATCCCGAAGAGCCTAGTCAAATTGATTAGAGCTCAAGGAGACGTAGCCCAAGATATTATGGTGAACTCCATATTATATTGTTTTCTTTTGTGATTGCTTATTGCTACATTGCATTTACTGTTATATGTTTAAATATCAGTTTAAGTGAATGAACTCAAGCACTTGAACAGTTAAAGGAAAACAAAGCATACACCTATTTCCAGTTCTTTTAATTCTACAAATTATCAATCATAAGCATAGATCTTGGAAATTGTTTAAGCTTTGTAGTGGGAGAGTTTCTCGTAGGTTGAAAAGAAGCCTTTAGGTCCCCATTTCATATCAGGTGGTATCAGAGCCCAAGTTATACTAGATCAGGTGGTATAAGAGTTGGATGCTTGATTGAAAAGGCAATCTATTTGCTTGTTTCACTTGATAGGTGTTTAAACAGTACAAAGGATTATACCATTTGATTGTTTGTAAACTGACTATTGTTTGAGTTTGCAAAGGTGAAGGGAAAATTTTTGTTAGCTAAGTCCAGGAGAGGACAAGAAGGTAGAAGGAATGAAGGCATTCTTCTTATCCCAAAGGACCTCAAGATAATCCTTGAAGCACAAGAGGTTTGTTGCAAAAGGCTTCTTGAATAAAATCTTGACTCTGAAGTCATTTAATTTAGAAATTTGTCTAAACTTTGTTGAAGTTCTTTTGTTCATTTTCATAATGAAAACTTCTACAAGTAAGTTCTCAAAATCCTCCTCATTTACAAGAGTCTTTGATAATTACATGACACAAGACTTGTTCATCATGATGGATATGGTGAGAGAAATAAGTACCGAACTTTGAGAGCAGTTAAATTCCATGAAGGAAGAGAAGTAGTTTCTTTCTAACAAATTGCAGGAAATGGAGAGACAACTTCATATTGCAAATATGGATCTAGAAAGGGTGCATGAGTTGGAGACATAGCTCCTTGTTGCCAAAGAAGACTTAGTCAAGTATCAGCTTGAAGAAGAGGTAAATAATTCCAATTTGTCTTCAATTTCCTCTAAGAATGTTTATATTGGTTCTTTTGAAAAACATACTAGAGGCATAGCTTCCATGTTAACATCCAAAATGGATTATGAAGGAAAAGGATTGGGAAAACATGCACAGGGTATTGTTGAGCCAATAATGGGTTAAGGAAAGGCCTAAGTATTTGGGTCTTCTCTATGGACAATCTTATGGAGAAAGTTCCAAAGCTGCCATGAAAGCAATTGAAAAAGTTCCTAGAAGGACTTTCATGTCAGGTCTTCTACCTGAGAAGTCTAAAGATCGTATTCTTGGGGAATACAATAGTTTGAAACGTACTTTGCAGGACAAAGGTGTTCATAAGCATACACTTGAACCAGAGAGTTGTGGAAACTCAAAAACTATTGGAGAGATTGATGGTGATCCAAAGGGAGCCACTTCTTCATTTCATTTACCTCCTCATGAAGGTAATTAAGTTGAAAGAGAAAGGTATAAATCTGGTTCTAATCATATTCCTATTGATTATGTAAAGCATGGTAAATTTCCATATAAGCATGGGAAAATAATTGCATGTTCCTTTTCTGGTCTAGATAACCATAGTGTTTCTAGATGTTGGAAGAGAATGGCCGCATACAAGAAAATTTTGAAGGAAAGGAAGCAAGAAGCCAAAGGTCCATTGGAAAAGGTAAATCATGTTGTTGAGAAGATGCACATTTGTTGCACTTATTTCCATAAGCAAGGACACATTGCTAAAAAGTGTTGGACTTTCAATCCAACAATGCTTCCACGAAATTTGAAGAAGGTGGAAAGAGAGAATGGGAGGAATGGAAAGAAAGATTCCATAACTGATGTGTTTAAGGATGATTCACATGTTTATGTTGATGTGCAGACAAAGGAAGGACCTTTGAAATGGATTGGTAAGAAATGGTTAGAGTTCTTATCCAATTAAAGGTTTCATGTCTATTGATATAATGCATCTATTTTCTAATAGAATGAAGGTTGCAAGGTTTTACTAAGAAGGTGAGTGGAAAAGTTGAGTATGCAGACTCACTTTATTGTAGCTAAATCATTTTCATTTCAGCTTTGAATGTACAGTGTACTTAAGCGAAAGTTGAAGGATGAAATGCATGCATAAGAATGATGTGCATGAACACAAGGATGTTGATGTTTTCCTTGTATTTGAACATATATGTGTGATTATCTTGAAGGGTTGATTACTTTGTTGTAAACATGCATGTAAGGTTTTGTGGGCTTGTTATCTAGTCAATCATTTGTATGCAGATGTAAAGACATGGACGTGATTCACAAGATGTGAAATATGTTTCTTTTGTTGAAGCAAGAGTTTAGGCCATCCAATGTTGTTTGTAATTCTGTTGTTCTTGACAAGATGTCAATAGAACATTTTTGTAACAGGTACAAATGTAAATTTTTGTGAAGAAGATGTATCTTCACATTTGTTTGAGCCACCTTGGATAAATGATCAAGGAAGAGAACTTCAAACTACCTTTTGTAACCTTCTCAGTAGGAGTTCTGCATGACGTCAAGGAGGAAGATAGTTCTTAACTGGAGGACCAGCACATCCAGGAAGGAAGTGTTCAAACGCTTTGGTTTAGAGGCACTATGCATGGCAAGTGTATGGAGGCTGAAAGAAGAGGGTGTTGTTACTCTCATCTACTGTTCAGATCAATATGTCAGAATTTTGGGGTCCAAAATATTCCCAATGAGGAGGCGTGACCCAAAATGAATCTTGAATAAACCTTCCAAGTCTTTGAAAATGTTTTAAATTGATGTATGACAGGGAAACTATGTTGAAACATAAGCCCGTCAAAGAAATGCAGCGTTAATGCTCGAGGGCCATTGGATCTGAAAGATCAACAGACGGGAGGAAAACAATGGAGCAGTCATCCATTATTATCACATCGGAGAAAAGCCAGTGGTGTGTTTGGACTGTGGGCTTAAGAGAAATGTGATGAAGCAGACCTGAAAGATTATTGAATAAAACAACAAAGGAATTGAGTTCTGTGGTAAATGGTATTTCATGCAGGCTTCATGCAGTAAGTGGTATTGGGAGGGTTACACCCGAATCCATACACTAGCTGACACATAGCATACAGTAGGAGAGAGAAAACCACTCTTTTCAGGTGGGTGATCTTCATGCAAGTAGGCCATCTGAAAAGACTGTCAACCTTTGGATTGGAGATCGCAAATCAACGGTGGAGATTGAGTGAGCTACTTGATGTTTTGGGTTTAGTGTGAACTATTGGATGAAAAGGAAAATCGATGGAGAAGATTAAGTCGCGATATATTGCATCACAATGTTTCCAAAGGGAAGGAATTAAATCACAAGTATGAAGGAATTGTGATGAGATATATAAGATCAGTGATCCGAAGATCAGGTCGTGACAATACAAAGGGGCCTTGCAACATTGCGACATGCAACTATGCGATCTGTGATAGTGTCAATCGACGATCGATGAATCGCATCATGGCAATACAAAAGGGCCAATGCACATGTGATTTTTCGATTAAAGCGATGGGCCGATATGCGATAAGCGATAGATTGGAGATTGGCGATCAAAGGAGTAATGCTACAGGACATGCAACTTACAATATGTGTTGACCTGAAAGGATTATAGATGCGACTAAATTTCATTTGAGTTTCAGCTTTAGGCTCACGGTTGGGTTTCCATGAAGTTTTCCCGTGTATTCCATTATTGGGTTCTGTTTTGGGATTTATGCCAGAGGAAGGCTGAACGGTTGGGTTACTCGTGCTCGCCGTTCCTTTCATTTGTAAACTAATTCTTTTAATGAATAGTCGGTTCATGCTTTAAGCGATTGTTATAACAGAACGTGTTATAAAACATGATGAACCTAGAGATGCTGGGAATAGAGGATAGCCACCAGAGGTTGGGAGGTAGAGCCAGAGCACTTAATAAAGTGAAGCCACCAAAGGTTGGAGGTAGCACCTAAATGCTTCAGTGAAGTATCAGACGTCAACCAGTTCGGAGGATCAAGATTTTGTTGGTGTCTGTTGTGTAGAAGATGGAAGAAGAAATTCCAGAGACAGTGCATAATTCTATGGGAGTCCGAGAAGCTAGAAGCTCAAGAAGCACATAGCCCTAACTGAAAGGATTAGTCTAGAGAAGCCTAGATCTATCTGTAGCTAAAGGACAAGAAGGGGTAAGATGGCATTCTAAGCCCATTGGTTTAGTTGTAAACCATTGGAGTTGAGTGTGAAACTTGTAAAAGAATTCAAGCCATAATCCCAAAGATCCTAGACGGATTGATTAGAGCTCAAGGAGACATAGCCCAAGATATCAGGGTGAACTCCATATTATATTTTTGTCTTTTGTGATTTCTTATTGCTGCATTTCATTTACTGTTATATGTTTAAATATCAATTTAAGAAAATGAATTAAAGCACTTGAACAATTAAAGCCAAACAAAGCATACACCTATTTCCAGTTCTTTTAATTCCGCAAATTATCAATCATAAGCATAGATCTTAGTAATTCTTTAAGCTTTGGAGTGGAAGAGGTTGTTGTAGGTTGACAAGAAGCCTTTAGGTCCCCATTTTAGATCACATTTCATGCAATAATTAGAGACTTCCAAAAATCATCAGCTACTAGCTAACCTTAAGTTATGTGAATTTTTTCAACACTTATTGTCGTGTTTGGGATATGTCATCAGTTAAGGAGAACCCAAAATATATCCTATGAATATTATGATTTCTTACTAATGTCATTGGAGTAAGAATATTTATTAAGGTAGTGTAGTATCTATAAAACTTCATCGCATCTCCCTGATCGGGGTGCGAAATAATTAGAGGCCTACTTGGGTTTGATTGATATGAAAAAGTATTTAGTAGTTTGGGATCATAGGTGGTAACTCCCACTCCCTCACGTGCTTGTTCACCTTGATAACATGAAGTGTCACAGATCATGGCAGATCCACAACATGAAGGTTGGTAACCCTCGGCGCCTACAGGTGGTGGGAGCAGAGGTGGAGTTAAGACCATCTGTCTGGTGTATAAACACATGTCCTTAACTTCTTAGGCAGTCTAAGTTCGGTGTTTACAGATTCACAGCTTGAGGAATGAAAGAGGTATACCTAACATGTCTTTGTTCTAGGTTGGCGTGTAAAGTATAGAATGTTATAATTATATCTTTGTATCCTAGGTTGTGGGCTTCTACTCATGATAAGCCTCGCATCTGGAGGGGAAAGGAAACACTGGTTAAATTAGAAATTTCTTTTTATTGGAAATATTGGCCTTCTTAACTATGTAATGTTGATTTCCAAAATTTTTGGCAGCATCCTTTCTCACACGAGCATGTTTACTGGTTTCTAATTTTTCCTCATGATGTTTCCTCTGCATGTTGATAACTGGTTTCCCCATTTTAAGTTTTAATTGTCTGGGAAATCCCTATGGAGTTTAAGGGTCTCGTAAATGATGAGGGCCAAGTCTATGGACTGTAGGCTTAGGGGTGCATGGGGGGCATCATTTCTATTGTGGTGGTAGCTCACGCTGCCGAAGGGTTACTATTTGTGTATGCTTGCTGGCTTCAGTGGTGGAATTCTAAAGGGACGTAGTGTCATTCAGAGTTTCATTTAATTTTCTGGTCATACAATAATTTAATGTTTGTCTTTCGAGTTGTTCGATGTATAAATCATATTCCAAGTTCACCTACGTTGTCTCCACTTCCAACCTCTGTACAATGGGTTACTTTACGAGTGCGGGAAGGTGGGAGAATGTTGGGTAATGGGGACCCGACCTTGGAAAATATGGTGAAGTCTTCGCCTTACAGTGAAGCCTTGGGTCGAGGCGGATGGGGTCACAGACACCAGGAAGGAAAAGGTAAATAATTTGGTTCATCTTCTGGTCGGACTGTGTAGCATAGTGGTCGGAAAATGAAATCTGAGATTCTTCAGGCCATGGTCTAGGCATATTGCGGAGGGACCCCAACGCAGGTGAAACAATTTACCGTGACCTAGGAGGCAAAGTTGAATTTGAAAGCTAAGATTAAACTGCAAACTGAAGATTGGTGGGATCTAATCACGGACCCTGGGTACACTCACAATTGTCTCACCCTATTTAGACAATCCATCCATCTCTACTTGTTAATGAAATTCATAGTGGCCAAAGCAATGGTTGCGGAAACCAATACAACAGTGCAAAGGAAGCCAGAGTAAGGTCTCCGAGACATTCAGAAAGAGCTCTAGCTCATTCAAAATTAGTTGAATAATCATGCTTTCCTGGGTTGTGTTGAGCGGCATATCCCATGTCTGTCACAATCTGAATTTCCAAGATCAAGTGTTAAAATTCTTGCTCCAGTGGAATCATCAGATGAATAATTGGCTGAAGTTATTCCTGTTAATTTTGGTTGCACATGTGAGGCAACATTTATTTTTTAGCGTTATGCTTACTAGTTGGTTTCCAGACGATTATGCTCATAAGGCTTGGATATAAAGACTCAAACTATTTATGTTTTGGATGGCTTATAGTGTGATTTGGTGGCCAACAAACCTAGTTTCGCACTGGACAGGTTAAGGCCACTAAACAACTTATATATTTGTAACCTAAATGTTTATAGATGAATGAATTAAAGGTACTACTAAGTTTACAAAAAAAAACTTCATCGTAACATTTTTAATGATAGCTATGACACTTCATGCTATAATATCGAGCATTAACAATTTATAGTGGTTAAAAATGAATAGAAATATTTGTATGAGCTAAAAAAAAAGATAAGCATGACCTCTTGCATCTATAACTTGTATAACACTTTTAAAATGGAAGTAGATTTATGTGGACATACTATGGGAGTAGTCTTAATGTGGGGAGGTAAGATGGCATATTATCCTTCTAAACTTGTCCATGGTGGAGTCTTCAAATACCATATATATTATTAGAAATGTTATGGAATAGGTTCATTTTTTAAGAAAAAGAAGCACCATCTAGTGGACAAGGAAATTATTATCCACATTTATCACTATCCATTCTAGCATTTCTAATCCCATAGTAGGCTTCCACAAATTAGAAACTAGAAGTGGATGTATGTTTTTCAATAGTTTTATCTAATCATCAAATATAAGAATGATAGAATTAATAAGTTGCTATACATACTTTCAAGGCCACCCACATTCAAGATTACATATTTTGGAACTCTTATGCACATGGATCACTTTATCCATGATGCATACAAACTTGTGTACATGGAACATTTTATTGTTGGGGATACAATTTCCAACTTACATAGGTATGTGCATTCATCCAAAATGAAAGAATATGTTGATTTATTTATTAGAGGATGCATACATTTTTGTACTAGCAAGTCGAATATCAAAATATTTGGTTTACATCATAGAGGTGAGAGACACAGAGGTGAGAGAAACAGTGAGAGAGAGAAGGGAAGAGAGAGAGGAAGGGGAGAGAGGGAGGGAGAGAAATGGATTTGGATGGGGAAAGAGAGGGAGCGACAAGGGGGAGATGAATATGGAATGAGGGAGAGAGGATATAAGGGAAGAGAGAGAAAAGGAGAGGATAAAGATAAGGAAAGAAGGGGGAGAGAGAGACATGGAGACATAGATATGGAGGGGGGAGAGAGGGGGATAGCGAGAAAGAGAGAGGGAGGGAGAGAGTGAGAAAGTTGGAAGGTAGAGAAAGAGTGTTTATGATGGTGGCATAGATGGAGAGAGGTGGGAGAGAAGGGGAGAGAGAGGAAGGAAAAAGAGAGAGGAGAGAGAGAGGGGGAGAGAGAGATAGAGTTTGAGGGGGAAGGATGATCTGGATTTAGACAGGAACGCAACAAATTATAGATATAAGCATAAATACAGAGATGCAGTAGAAATAAAACTTCATTTCATTAATGTAAAATACTGAAATATCCTTACAAACAGAATGGAAATAAATCAGCTAGGGCAATGGTAGCTTATCTCTAAGAAGAGATGATGTGGCTACATGCCTCTGAAATGTCTTACATTGAGGCTCAAAGGCCTATTTATTGTTGAGAAACAATGTAAAACCCTAAACATCCAAAAACCTAACCCTAGGAGATGAAGCGCCAAACCATGGGCCCCATTTTGGGTAAATTGGTAGATCAACTTCCTGGGGTCGTAACTTTGGCATATGATCTCCATTTGATGCACACAATACCTCCTTAGAAATATCTATCAAAGGAATACAATTTTTGAGTGAGAAAAATCGATCCATGGATGCTTTTTGCTCCAAGGTTTCCCAAAATACGTCGTTTAGGGCCTCAAAACAGCTCCAGAAGTTCAGAACCGAAAAACTACTGAAAATAATAAATTGTGCTACAATTAAGGAAACTGAAAGATTGAAAGAGACAGTTGTGGGGGTCCAAGTGGGCTAGGTGAGTGGCCACCAACATGCACCTAGATCATTCCTCTTCCCTTAGGAAGCAATGGTCCCCATTGCGTTGAGTGCC
Source organism: Pinus taeda (assembly GCA_000404065.3). NCBI lineage: Eukaryota > Viridiplantae > Streptophyta > Pinopsida > Pinales > Pinaceae > Pinus > Pinus taeda. The sequence continues at coordinate 52,500 of APFE031733355.1, forward strand.
TCCATAAGATGCAGAGACTTCTGTTGATCTTGGTCCCTGGTGAGCTGTTCTGCAATCTTTGATGTTACCAGTAATGGTGGGAAGCATGGTCGAGGGTAGTCCACATTGAACACTCGATGCAAGATAAGGAATGGGGAATGTTATGCTCCAAATAATTATTTCCTAGAACCTTGGTAATGGTGTAAGGACCATATCGAAGTGATCTCAGCTTTTGATGGGCTCTTCTAAGGCATTCTTTCTGTAGGTGCAACTAGACTTTGTCACCCACTAAAAACGTGTGTGACACCCAATGTTGATCATGCCACTACTTGTACATGGCATTTTCCATAATGGAGTGGCGATAGGTCGGCCCATTGGGTAGAGGTGCTCCGGAATTCAAATCGGACAAATGCTTGACCTGATAGTGAAACAGTACCCGTGTGGGTGAGCAGAAGATGTCCCTGTCTTCTTTCATGATCATATCCACCTGCTTCTTTTACATGGAGGAACCCTTCCCGGGGGCCATGGATGTGGCTACGATCTTCCCCTTACTTTGAGGGTGAACCAGACAAAAAATAAATTTCCTAGTCTCAGAGATGATCTTACCGCCTTTCTTAGAAGGGATTAAAGAAGTGGTGGTAGGTGGGGCTGCCTCCAATATCCTATATAATGTATTACACAAAGAAATAATAATAGCGCAAGGCCTTGACTCATACACAACATGTTTCTTCCACAAGTATGTTTGGCCTAATAATAAAACACAAACATCAAGAGCTACAACATGACACAATACCTCATCTGTGAAACGCTTGATGCTACAGGGAAGAAGGCATTGCTAGCGGACTCGGAGATCTCATCCTTCGTGAAGCCACTCGATATTGTATGAATACGAGTGTGGTGTTGTCAGTAGGCTTAACCGCTTCACGAACTCTACTGAAATGAGGTTCTTTTGGCTCCCACTATCAACAATGAATTGCAGCGGCAAACCGTTCACCCACATCTTTGACTGGAAAAGATGCTCCCCCTCCTCTGGATCTTCGGGCTCATTCTTATGGATCTTGGTGGTCACAACAGTGGCACTACACTCCATGTCAATGATCTACTTCCCTTCTTGATTCCTCTTGTCGGGTTTTGACTCAGGGTTGGAACATGCTTCTAATTTTGAAGCCTTCAACTTGGCCACCAACGACTGCTTGGTCAGACACTCACTTATGTTATGAGTGGGGCTCTTATGGAATTCACACCACTTTCCTGTTTCTTTCTTTGACTTCATGGTGTTGTTATTTTCTTGCTACTTCGACGAGTTGTCTTGGGTCACCCCGCCTTTGCTTTCTCCTCTGTTGTCCAGATTCACAGATCCAAAGTCTCGCTTCTTTTGTTTAAAATTCTACTCGATCTTGACAACGTATTAGTACACCGTGTTGAGCAAGGAGATGTCCAGAAACTCCATATCATCCTGGATGTACTTGTGTATGTAGACACAGTGTTTGAGTACCAAATGCAGCTCAAAATCCTTGATACCAAACTTTGTGCGAAGGGTACGAATAATTTTTGTGAACTCTGCAACATCTTGGTCCCTTCCTTGCCGCAGTGTGGTCCACTTTATGTATTTGTCATCATAGCTCCTGACAGGGAAGTACTAATCCTTGATGGCATCCTGAAATGAATTCCAAGTGGGTGTAGCTGAAAATAGTGAGCTCGTACTTTCATCCTTCTGCTCGCACTAGGTTTCCCACTAGTCCTTGATGTGGGGGGCTACTTTGAGAAGTGCAAAAGCTGATCTTTTCCTGGCTGGAAAAATTGTGAACAAAAAAATAACCATCTAGCATATTTAACCATTTATCTATGGAATTTGCGTTTATCTGAACCTTGAATATGGGGATTTCAAAGTTAACTTGTACCTTAAAGGATGTGGTGTTTCTAGCGTAGCTGTTAAAAGTAGATGTGTCGCCCCTTGGTAGCCGCTTAAGCATCTGGGAAAAATTTTCCATCATTACGTTCCTTTTTCACTCAAGGGCTTCTTCGAGCAAGATTTTGATTATATCCTAGCCCCTCGGCTTTCTTTTCATCTCCCATGGGAGGCCGTTTGGATTTGTTAGGCTGGTCTTGCCAGGGTTCGACCAGTTCAAGCCCTAAATCCTTATATCCCGACCTCGTTTGGGACATGCAAAGAACAAAAGAGAAATAACAAACCCCTATGATACCACTGATCTAGATTTAAACAGAAAGACAAGAAATTACAGATATAACCATAAATATAGAGATGCAGCAGAAATAATAATTCATTTCATAAATGTAAAATACTGAAATATGCTTACAAACAGAAATGGAAATAAAACAGCTAGGGTGATGGTAGCTTATCTCTAAGAAGAGATGTGGTGGCTACATGCCTATGAACTATCTTACAATGAGGTTCAAAGGCATATTTATTATTGAGAAACAATGGAAAACCCTAAACATCCAAAAACCTAACCCTAGGAGAAGAAGCGCCAAACTATGGGCCCCGTTTTGGGTAAATTGGTACATCAACTTCCTAGGGTTGTAACTTTGGCATACAATCTCTATTTGACCCATGTGGCTCCTATTTTTCCCAAAAAAAGTCATTTAGGGCCTTAAAACGGCTCCAAAAGTTCAGGACCTGAAAAACTGCCGAAAATAATAAATTGTGCTACAATTAAGGAAACTGAAAAACTAAAAGAGATAGTTGTGGGGTCCAAGTGGGCTAGGTAGGTGCCCACCAACATCCATGTGGATGAAAGAAAGACATAGAGAGAGAAAGTTGGAGAAGGAGTGGAAAGGGAGAGATTGAGAGTGATTGAAGGATGGAGAGAGAGAGAGAGAGAGATAAGGCAGAGAAAAGGCAAAGAGAGAAGTAGACGAAGAGGGAGGGAGAGAGAGATATATAGATATGGAGAGAGAGTGTGTATGTTTTGGGTGTGAGAAGGAGAGACAAGTGGAGATAGAGATATAGATTGGGAGGGAGAGGGGGTAGAAGAGAGAGGCAAAGAGAGAGAGGGAGGAAGAGGGATAGATGGAAGATAGAGATATAGATGGAGGGGAGAGAGAGAGAGAGAGAGAGAGAGAGAGAGAGAGAGAAGGGGAAGAGATAGAGAGGGAAAGGAGGAGGGAGAGATAGGTATATAGTGTTGGGTTGTGTTATATTCTTTCCACAACTAGCCCACGTAGTTAACCGGGGGGTTAGAGGGTGGTGGAGCTCCCCCTTCGTTGTGCCAATCACATAGCCAGGGTGTCACAGGGGGTTTTAGGGGTGCAGGTAACCCCACTCTATGGGTTCCAGGGTAGCGCCTTGGAAATTTTTTGTTTTGGAACCTATGTTAGGTTGGGCGGACCCACCCATGGTTTTGTGCATGATTTTCGCACATGTTTTTGGATGCAATGGTTTTCGGTCCATGGTTTTGGATGCGATGGTTTTCGATCCATGGTATTGGATGCTTCGGCACGGATAAATATGTATTATAACATTGAAAGGAACATAATGAAAAATCAAGTTGGTAGTCCCGGTTTTGAGATCCAGGGGAAAATCTCTGTGTATATGTGTTTTATGTGTTATGCTCTCACATTGTTTATTTTATGTGTTTTAGAATT
>APFE031733355.1:59306-99248 GCA_000404065.3 Pinus taeda
GAATCTCTATGTATATGTGTTTTATGTGTTATGCTCTAGCATTATTTATTTTCTACATTTTAGAATTTGTATGCAAGTAATTTCTGTATGAGGTTAAAACCTACACCCAAGCTACATGCTATGCATCATCTCTGCACCTAAGGAAGTGCTCCAAATAATTCGGGAATTCCATAGCAACATCTTGTGGTGAGGCGAAAAGGAAAAACAAAAATGGGTGTTGGTGGCTTAGAACACTGTCTATAAACCAAAATATGTATGAGGCATAGGGCTCCAAGATTCAAAGATAAAAAACAAAGAAATGGAACCAAATTGTGGTGGAGATGGTTAACAAGAGGGGAGGCTCTATGGGAGAACTTGTGGAATGAAAATATGCCCCTAATTTCCAAATAAAAGACCACGTTAGGCTCTTGGTTTCATTCCAGGGATTGACTATATGGAATTTGGATTGGAATAATAGAGACATCATACAATGATATTGGTTTTGGGAAATAAGAAATGGAAGCGAAGCCATATTCTGGGAGGATGCTTAGCATCAACAACCGAAATTAAACAGACATGAATGCAAACCCTTCTAATTATCCAAAAATAATCATGGGTACAATTAATTCCACCAATTATGGGCACAAGGATTTGATAAGAACAAATGGAGACAATGTAACCTAAACATTTTTCAACAGAAAACCCCAAGTGATTTGTCAATCCAGAATATCACATAGGAATTAAGCAAAATACAAATCCTAGTGAAAAACGACCAGGACTGACTTAGATGGGGACAAAAAGAGGGGTGAGAGTTCAAACTTAAGGAAGGTAAGGTATAAATTAGAGTAGGACATAACAAATCTAGTGACCCATCATGGAGAAAAGTCAGGTTGGCTCCACACTGGCTGAAAATTAAAATTTTTATGTCGTTGATTTCGCATAGAAAGGTTCTGACCTAGGAAAATTTAGTAAACCGCGGAATTATAGGTGCATCTTCTTGATGTCTCTGTGAGAATTCAGAAGAAATCCTTTATCACCTTCTGAACATGTCCGTCTATACTAAATCCCTATGGGAGTGGTTGACCCTCATCTTTAGACAAACTGACCGAAACAAGGAAAGTATACAAGAAACCATAAAAAAATGGCTATTGTAGTATACTAAAAATGAAGTGGTGAATATGACCTTGAATTTAATTCCATTTTTCATCCTTCAGTCAATCTAGAAGGAGTGCAACCATCACATATTCCATGACAAGAAGCACCTAGTTGCAAACATCATGAAGGAAATTTCTTCATCATCTTAAGGAGATAATTATTAGCAGAGGCATTCAAACCACATAGGAACAAGCTTCCCCTCGGTATGTGAGATTTCTAAATTTTTTTGACATGAATTACCTGAGTAGCCTAAACCAAAGACCCAGAGAGAGCCATCTATAGTTGGGTTGTGCAGTGTAGATGGCTCCCTCAGAAGGTTTCCTTGAATTGAACTTTGACAGGGCATCCAAACAAAACCTAGGTAAGGTAGGGGCTGGAGGGATCATTAGGAACTAGACAGGTAAAATTCAAGGACTATATTTCATCAATATGGTATAGGATTCGAACAATACAACAAAATTTTAGGCCCTAGACCATGGGCTAGAAATGTTGCGCCATGAAGGAATGGTGAATGTGGTAGTCAAATGTGGTTTTGTGCTAGCTATCAGAGCAAAATGTGACCTGCAATGTGGTACACAACTAAGAAAAGTCATGAAGAATTGAAGCCTCTACCAATTAATCCAATGGATACGGAGACACGTGGAGGGGCTGAAAATAGTGGAGTTCACCTTAGTTCGTCGCTTGTCTAACGCGTCGGTGGACAGGGTGGAAGATGTAGGGTAGAGAGTTCCAGATCGATTACTGAGGTGGTGTGGGAGAACCTATCATAGGGTCAACTAAAGGAAGATTGTTGAACAATCACGAAGCGAGATTACTCCATGTTACAAAGGTGGGGAGATAGAAATGGGGTCAGCCCAGATCATTTTAGAGACTTACCTGGAGATATGAATCAATAATGTTTATTATGGTAAGACAGGTAGTGACTCTTAGGAAGACGAGATGGGGTACGTGTTTACAACTTACAAAAGAACTGACGACTGATGATGGGAGTGAAATGAATTTAGTTTCAAATGATCAGCCGTCAGAATGTTGCATTAATTAGGAAGGGTGGCACTAGAAATGGAGAAGTACGAAGCCTATAGGGGAGGCATACTAGAATAGGACCATGGTAATAATGATTTTGCATAGACCGAATGAAGGGCGAATGAGAAGGAAGATGCCCCCAGACTCGTATTATTGTATTGTAACATCATTGGAATGTTCAAGTTACTGAAAATAAATGAGGAAGGCATTCAAAGGACGGGGTGACATGACTTTTTTTGGTTGTTTCCTTTATAATAAGAGGTTGGACGACACATAGGTTGTATAGAGATAAAGTTGAATGCTAGAAGGGGGTGTTACTATGAGTGGGACTCTGTTATTTTGACAATTAAGGCTTCCAACACTGCAATGGCTAAGGGATGCAATGCTGGTGGTAGGCCAAGGGGAAGGCTTCTCATGGAGGTTGAAGGATCAATGGTTGTTAAGAGAACAAGGATGGAGGATGTGGCAAGGGAGGCTGCAATAAATTATCAAGTGACTGTCCCAAAAAAAGGGAAAGAAATCGTGGAAATCTAGGAGAATGAGGTTAGGCATCTGTGAAGGGTTGTCCTTGATGGACAAATTCAAGAGTAGATATACTGTATTATAGACACCAAGAAAATCCCCAACACGGATGATGGTGTATCATAAAACATTGGACACGGAGTAGCATGTGAAAACCTTAGTGGCGAAGCTACAGGAAGAGGCAGTTGAGCATAGAACTAGGGGGAAAATAGAGAACCAACTTCAGTTGAAGGTGATTGAACAAAGATTAAGTCTATAGAAGAGACCCTAAAAAGGGTGGTGAATATAGAGTGATTGCAAGATGATAGGATTAGAGACATGAATAAGATGTTTTCCATCTACGTGAAATATATCCACAACTTAGATATCTCGTTGGGGAAGAAGAAGGAGATCTGACCTGTCTAAGGAAATATCGTGCAAGGGAGATTACATGAGCAGGCGGTTGTCAACAGGAAACTCAAAGAGCAAGGGTGGCAATGAGAACACCTCCAACGGATGGAGCAGCACTTGCAGTTGAAACAGGTGTGGCAGAAGAAACACCAATACCTAGTGTCAAATGATTATGAATCTATCTATTTTTTTTCTTTATTTAGTCATATGGCTACTTATGCCATATAATAGCTATAGTGTGCTAGTTGGGTTTCTAGCGTTAGAATATGTTGACAAAATGATAGACAAATGAAGATTAAGCTGTAAATTCATAGTTAGAAGTGGTACCAAAGTTAAGTTTGTAGATCTGTATGAGAGATACTAGAGATAGAAAAACCTCATGGCTTGTTTGGTTAAATGTGTGGTCAAGGAAACCATCTTTTACTATCACTGGTTTAGTTTCCAATCTAGCGGCCCAACTACTTTTTTTGATACTTATAACATTAGTGTTACTTTAGTTGCATTCACTATTATTAATCCCTACCAAGGAAAGACAAGAGAAATTATTTTTCTTATTAATATCTCTTAGTTTAGTATTAACTAACACCAATTATAATGTATAATTTTCAAAAAAAATATATATCTATTTTCCAATATTATTAAAAAAACTAATTTTAGACTAAAATTTGAAAATATAAACGCAAATTTTACAAAAATATGTCGAAAACAACTTTCCTAAATTTTATATCATTAATTTCTAGATATAATTACCATGATTTATATTATATTGATACCATGATTCAATTCTCCAATTATATATTATATCCATACATGATTCAATTCTCCAATTTGATATTTTTAGATATTAATATAATATAAATTATTATAATCGTCCATTAATATTAAGTAACGTAAAGAAAAACGATAAATTAAGGAATGTAAAGTCATTAATCGCCGCTCCGGCTGCTTCATTCAAACTGGACATTCCAGTACAGGCTGTGGACAGCTAAAACTGATCGAAGTAGGCGACTAGACATTGCTTCAATGCCCAAGAAAGTATTCTTCACCGAGAAATGGACTGTGGAGCAGCGTTCTTGGTTTGCGCATTTTGACCCTTTTTTTTCTATTTATAATGTGGGGACTTTTTTACTTCTTTTAGGGGTGTGTACGGAGGCGTTAATTTCGTTAGAACTTAGTACGGCCAAACATAGATTTAGTTAGGCATTTTTTTTTTTCAAAAAGATGGTGAGTAAGGAGTATTTAAATTCTGTTTTTATAATAAAAGTAAATTAAACACTAAAAAAATTTTGGTCATCTAAAATCTTAAAACTTAATAATTTTTTTAAAAAATTTCCAAAATTTTACCACTGAAATTTCAGTTACTTAATATCTTTCCAAAATTTTCCTTAAAATTTTCTACTGAAATATCGGGAATGTTGATTAGTATTAGGAAAAGAGTCAATAAACATTTAGTCATAAGAAAATTTTAAATTGAGAGTTTTCTATTTTTTTTTTGATACATAATTTTTCATCTATTTATAAATTGAACTGGTTATATTTCACAAGTGAAAGACTGACCAGTGAATATTTAGCGAGTCCCAGTGACTACCTAATAAGTCTTACTTTACTGGAGACTTTATTTTTTTTGGGGGAATTTAGTTCAACAAAGTTATGCTTCATATTGTTCTAAAACATTCAATTAATATTGTCTTTATTTATTCATCACAATATCTAATCTAGTTGATAGATTTTCTATGTTATTGTTTCTTTTTCTATGCTATTTTTTCTTATGCTACTACTTTACCACGTTTCCTTTGTAACATATAGTACAATTGCTAATTTAACCCTTAATATATTCCTATTTTTATCATGATATGTAATTTGTTTTCTTTTCTATATTATGTCTTGATTGTTTTATAAATTTCAATAATAAACTAACTATAATAAATTTAAAATAACATAAATTTTAAAATATTGCTAATATTATGTGGTTGCTATTTAGATATCAATCACTCTTAAAAGTTAAAATGTAATTGTTTCACCTAAATTAAATTAATTGGTCATAAAACTTAAATTATAATATTTAAGTCCAAAAAAATAATTTAGCTAACACTCAGATGAATAAAACTGTGTTTTATTTTTATAAATTTAATATATTTTTTAAACATGGTTTAAGTGATGATATCCTTTATAAAATTATATTGATTATTTTTACCCATTTTTAATTAAAGTAATTGTTGATAGAACATTACTTATTTATATCAAAAATGTTTGATTAAAACAAACATTTAAGTTTTATTAGTAACCTAAAAGCGGAATTCGAATTTTGGAAGGGATAATTTTTGAATTAAAATAATCTAAAATAATTATATACGATTTATGTATTTATATCAGAATTCTCATGTAAGCAAACTTGACCGTTCAAATCGCAGATATTAGAACTAATATATGGTGCCATTTTTAAAGGCAAATGGAGTATATTATATATATATGAAAAGGTAATTTAGTTCCAAAATTTTTAGGATTGCGGTTATTAATAAATTTAATGAAATCATTATGGGTTCTATATATATTGATTTATTTATTATTTATATTTATATTTATATTTATATTTATATGTTTTCAAAATTTGTAATTTCTAATGGAACGTAGATTATTATATAAATATTAATTTATTTATTTTTAATTATATATTTATTTTTATATTGTTTTTTTTCAAAAATAAATAGTGTATTTATTTAAATTAGTTTTTTTTAAGTTTTAAATTTATACCGGTTGTGGTTAAAGATTTAACCTACATAAAAATATATTAAAATATTCATAATAGTATGTACAAATCAAGTCTTAGGATTTATCACCAAGATAGTTATATTATTTGAATTTATTTATCTCAAATTAATGCATTAACTAGTTAATTTGTCTAAAATTCCCTAGGAATTAATTGAAATTGCATGTGTGATGCATGAACTTTGCATAATCAAAATGCCCCACAGATTTTAGAGAGTGCTAAATCCATATATGCTGTCAAAAAAACCACCACAATTTTTTTTACTGAATTCCTATAAAATTGGATTTATATAAATTAGAATAAGCCCATGAAACCTATAATACAAATGTGATAAATCTCTTATATTAACATATATTTACAATTTATATAAATTAGATTAAGCAAATGAAACCTATAATGCAAATGTGATGATTCTCTTATATATTTTGAAACAATACGCTGATTTTTTGGAAGTGAAATGAAAATTCCATGGTATTATGTTTCTTGTACACCAAAAGGATGCTCTATCTCTAAACTCAAATAATGTGGAATCAAGACATTCTGAACATGTCAACTAAAGTAAAAAGAAAACTAGTGTAGCAAAGGAAAAAGTCCTTAGAAATTGAATAGCCAAATCCTCCCCTCCCACTTTGAGAGTCATATAAACCTGAATATTGTTTTGATATCTTTTTTATAATATATATATAATAGAATGTGCCCCCCCCATATATATTATATATAATAAAATAAAAATAATTATTTCAATTAAAAATCCTAAAAATTTAATTTTAATTTCGTTTATAATACACTAATTTATGTGAAATTTGATCTTCATTTACAATTAACTTTATCAAATATAAACCATACTTTTTAAATATAACTTTAATTAAAAAACCAAATTATCTAATTGTACACTCATAAACCATGTAAATAATTAAAAAATATTAAATTACATTAAATTATTCAAACTTTCACATTCATCATTTTTTTTTATAAAAATCTTAAATAAGGAATATTATTTAAAAACCTTACACAAAATAAAATAAAGCTTTTCAACGCATTTAAATTCAAAAAAGTTGTATCAAAATCTTAAAATTAAGGAATATTATTTGACAAAATTTACACAAAATAAAATAAAGCTTTTGAACGCATTTAAATTCGGAAAACATTGTATATAATTTTGACTAGCAAAACTAAAGAGAAAGCCAATTGATTCGTTGTTTGCCAAGTAAGCCAAGTGAAGCCAAACGCATCCTTCCTTAAGAGATCATCAAGTCCAAAGCACCTTTGGTCAACATTGGTCAAATAGTATCAGGCAACAACCAAAAAAGAGAAACTTAAATCTTATAGAGAAATTCTAAGGAGAATTTAACGTAAAAATGATCAAAGAAATGGGAAAGAGCCATGCTGAACTCGATGAAACTGTCCATTTCATTGGAAAATGTAACATAAAAATATTGATGAATCCATTAATTTGTCATTCACAATCAACTTATTCTTATGAATCCTTTAATTTCTCAATGAAAATTAACCTACTCTTATGATGAGATTTTTTTTTACCATAGAAGACAATACGTTTGGAATTAAGTAGGAAAATCCACAGACATTGAGGGTTATTAAGATAAATTTTTAAATATTAAAATATTTATTATTATTTTTCATATTTACAATCTATTTTTTTTTCCAAGGAATGGTTTTTTACACTTTGGAAAATAACTTTATTGTTTTTAGTTTTAAAGATAGTTGAAGAGGTAATATTTCAAATAATAATATTATTATGATAAAGATTTTTTTGTGAAGTTGTATCAATTACTTATGTATTAGGGGTTTAGGGACGTGTTCAATGGTGGGGAGAGAATGTACTTAACTAAATGCTTTATAAGGACAGATTGTTGTACCAATGGCTTGTACCATGAGTTGACATGTAGTTATTTTTAATCCACATAGGAATTTATACTATGACTCGTCTTCTCAATGTTGAAGAAATGGGTTATATGTTTGAGGTGATCTGTACATGAACCAAATTGAGGCTATTTGCAAAATGCTCATAGCCATCATGGTGTTTAGTCCCTCACGTATAGCATAGCAACATGCAATCTCAGTTCGTCTTCAAATGTGGTTACATGGACATGGACCATCTATTCTTTATGTTTTTTCTCATCATCTATGGGTTTATTTCTCAATGGAAAGAGATCGATGTTTTCATATTTCTATCATTTTCATTACTTTCTATGTTCCTAGTTTACCTCCTCAATCTTCTTCCCCTCCATGCCCTATATTATCTTCTTTTAGTGTGTGTCTTTCTCGGTGGCACATGGGATTTTCTCATGAGCTTCCAACCTGTTCTTTAGCCTTTTTAATTCGTGACTCCACATTTGGTTTTCTTAGTTTCTCCTTATCTTCGGTTTTGTTTCCTCTATTATTTCCATAGTTCTTCTTTGTACTTTTCCAGACTCACGACAATGTTTTTGAGTTCTAGAGATAATTTGGTAGCAAAGTTGTTGTTTCCAAGGTAATGTTAGTTGTGGCTTATTAGTTGTTTAGTACTAGAGATAATTTGGTAGCAAAGTTGTTGTTTCTAAGGTAATGGTGGTTGTGGCTTATTAGGGGTTTCTCAACCTAGCATGGGGTGGAGATCTCAATTGACATCTACAAAGATACAATTCCTTAGCTTGTTTCCAGGGTAATGTTGGTTGTGGCTTATTGGTTTTTTAGTGCTAGAGATAATTTGGTAGCAAAGTTGTTGTTTCTAGGGTAATGGTGGTTTTGGCTTATTAGGGGTTGCTCAACCTAGCATGGGGTGGAGATCTCATTTGACATCTACAAAGATACAATTCCTTATCTTGTTTGGACGAAGTAGTATTATATTTGATGAAGGAAAATTTTCAGCATGGAATCTTATTTTAAAATATGGAAACCTTATAAAATATTACTAATCCTTCGTATGAAAATGTAAGATGTTTGGCTATATTTTCGTGAAAATAGTTGAATTTGTAAGGATATTATACAGTGTATATCATATTTTTGACGAATTTTAAGGTAATATAATAAATAATTTTATCCTGTAGAATTTGGGGAGACCAGTTCTAGGAAAAATGGAAATTAGTGAATATTTTCTTTTGGGAAAAGCATAGAAAATTAGTCAATGAGTGAGATTTAGCCCTTAAAATTTTTATTGGATTTGGTGGGTGAACATAATTTCCTATAAAACTCTGAAGTTATAGATGTTGTGGTTATGTGGGATTCAAAAGTAGGGTAACACTTGTGGCTAGTAAAATCAATGCATGTACATTATCGATCTCTAATATGATATGAAGGCTCTCCTTTATGAAGTCCTTCCTAAAAACAATGATGTTAAAGACGAAATTCTCCTAGCTCTATATGATATCATGTTGAAATTTTGATTGGATTTTATGGGTGAACATAATTTCCTATAAAACTTTGAAGTTATGGATGTTGTGGTTATGTGGAACTCAAAAGTAGAATAACACTTGTGGCTAGTAAACTCAATGCATGTATACTATCTATCTCTAATTGGATATGAAGGCTCTCGTTTATGAAGTCCTTCTTGACAAGAACTATGTTAAAGATGAAATTCTCCTAGCTTTATATGATGTCATGTTGCAATTGAAAGAAATAAGTAGCAAAGTGAATTAGATTGAAGAGGTCATCACTCCAAGCCCTAGAGTAAGTGGATCTAGTGTTGAAGCTTTCATGCTAATTGAGGTGGATGCCTCCAATTCTTCCTAGTTTTTTCATGAGTTTCCATTGGATGTCAATTTGGGCGTATATAAATATTTTAATAAGCATTTTTAGTTTTTTTTTTTTTTTGTCTCAGGGCTCTTACTACTACCATAGGCATTTACAGTTTATTATATCCAGGTTCCCATGTGGAAGCCCATTAAAAGACAACCATTAATGACTTAAGTAATTTTTTGTTACTAATAGAATTTCATAACTTATAAGAAAAATTATGTAAAAATTAATATTGGAGAAGAATGTTAACTTGTGAATTGAAAATCACCAAAAAGAAGTAAGTAAAAAACTAGCTTTAAACTTTTCCTTTCACTTGAGGCAACTTAATTACTCTTATGATTGTAGATAAAAATTATAATATCAAAAAGATAAATTTCCTTTTTTTTTACCATATAAAAGATTTGTACACCATTCCTAAAAATAACTTATCCAAGAAAATAAAAAATATTAAAGTTTTTTTAGATTAAATGCTAAAGTAATAAAAATTTATAATAAAGTTATTCCCATATTTAAAAATAATAAATATTATTTAAAAAAAAAAAACAAATTTAATAAATATCATCCTGATCATCTATTTTAGTATTTCTATTGCCAGGTTAGAAGATTTCTTAAAGAAAGGAGGTTAGACAAACGTGATATTGGTGAGTGATCACCCTATTTTTTTATCTAAATGATATTACCCATTTATATAGATATTCTCTAACCTAGAAATCAAATTCCTTGTATCTTTTTGATATGTCAATAGCGATATGGAAGAAATTCGTTGTTATAAATATCTGGGAATTAATATCAACCCAAAATAAAAACAAGGTCTTTTTTGGATTCCTATTATCTTAAAGATCGTGATAGTCAGCGTGTAATATCTTAATTAAAAGCTCAAATTATATACTATTTTATGGAAATTAAATTTAAATAAAAAATTAAGAATCACTTCTTTCAACGATCTACATTTGACATTATAAAAACAAATGTATAAATATAAAAAAAAAAAATCTACTTGAAATGTTTATGTCCTACATTAAACATCATTTTATTACTGAAATGAATGAAAATTGAATTTGCTAATTCTCATAACATCTAAAACACATTCTCAAGAAAAAGTAAATCTACTTGAAATGTTTATGTCCTACATTAAACATCATTTTATTACTGAAAAGAATGAAAATTGAATTTGCTAATTCTCATAACATCTAAAACACATTCTCTAAGAAAAAGTGTTTTTAATTCTGCTGGTCACAAATACGCCATATATTATTTTCTGACGGGATGTTTTAGGGTTTGTTCAATTCCCAAATCTACTATATAATTAGTAAAAATTCTTTTTATCTTAATAATAATTATTAAACTGTTATAGTTTAATGATTATTATTTTTTTTTAAGTCACAGATTTCTGACTATATTGTAAAAAAATGTGGTAGGTTTTTGTAAATGTAAATAAAAGTTGTCAAACTTCATAATTTAGGTGCCCTAGAATGTTTTGATGGTGTTGTATCCATTTTCACTATAAAAATATGATTCAAATACTCCATAGAGTATTCCATATAAATTGATTATATTTTTTTAATATTTATAGTTTTTTAAATATTTTTATTAAAAAAATCTAAAATGAATTAAGATAATTAAAAAAAATGTTTATAAATATTTACATATAAATGATTCATTATAATATATATTATTATAAATGATATTGTTATATTTTTTATTTTTTCTTAAAGAAAAAAATATTATTTGATATTCTATATAAAACAAAAAATATAGTAAAATTCAAATATATTACAGATGTTAAATGTATCTTAAAACTTAACTAAATCTTATTTGAATAAGATCAAACAAATTCAAGAATAAAATTCACAACACAATACCATTAGACACTTGTAAGATGGAAAGTAACCCAACATGTAATAGCAAATCTTCTTTGATAACATATCCCATGACATTATTTTCCTTATATATATAAAAAACTTGTACATAAACATATAAACATATATAAATATTCAATATGCGATTTGATACAACTGTACATTTAATATATATCTACACAATATATAAATAATCTAAATATACAATCTACAGAATGCTTTATTTCACAATAGAAAGAGAGAAAAATTTAACAAACAATACGTGCTAAGGACATGAACTCAAAAGCTTTAGGGTCCAAATTTATATCAAAATATTATTCAGACAAAGGTTAGATCAAAAGTAATGATATCCCAAAATCTTAATATCCAGATTTACATAAAACCTTTTTTCCAATAAAGGTTACATTTTCTGAAACACAGTCAACCACATACCACATTTTACATAAAAACTTTATTCCCATAAAGGTTACATTTTCTGAAACACAGTCAACCACATACCACATTTTAGCATCAGCGCCTGGATGCATATATAGCCTATTTCCCACTAGCCGAGCATAATTTTGTCAATCAATTCCTCCACAAAATTGTCCAAGTTTCCAGCAGAGGATCCGCCTTCAATGGTTGCCTTCGTAGCTACACGCTTGAATCGCTTCATATTCTTCCTAACCTTCTTACCTTCTCCTCCCCGCATCAAGGCTTTCACGTTCCTCGCAATTTCTTTGCGCCCAATTGTTTCTCCTTCGATTCCCGAATGCCGTACCTTCATAGCGATTCCCATCTCATCCGATACGAGCTTGCAGTTGGTGTACTGATCGGCATGAAGCGGAAAGCCCAACAGCGGAACGCCATTGCAGAGACCTTGCAAGACCGAATTCCAGTCACAGGGCGTGAAGAACCCCCCGACGGAACGATGCGATAACAATGCCAAATGATGATGACGAGACCAGTCAGAAGAGACGACACCCTTATCTTTGATCTGATCAAGAAAACCAGCTGGCAAAATCTCTGATAACGACGCAGCAGAATTGACAGTCTCAGAAGGCAATGCCCAGAAGAAGGGAATTCTACTTTCAAGCAAACCGACGGCTATTTCTTCGATTTGACTTTCGGAAACACGGGCACATTCACCTAACGAAACGTAGATGACTGAGTGTCGCGGTTTCGAATCCAACCACCTTTCCAAATCGGAGTCCAGAGCTTCATGGCTATCAAAATACGCAGATGGCAACAGCGGACCCACAGAGCAGAGGGGCGTAGTAGTCTGCATCGAATACTGTATTTCTTCTCTTTCCAGTTCATAGACTGAATTTGTGAGGACCCAGTCTGCTTCCCGAACGCATTGGAAAGACAAAAATATAACATGGAGCATAAAGTTTGACGTCTCTGTTGCCTGGAGAAAAGATGGGAGATCAGTTGGACTCATCGCTGGAACGCCCGGAATGTAATCGATGAACTTATCATCTGCTTCAACTGTACAGAAAAAGAATTCACCATAAACAGAAAAAAGCTGAAAAGAAAAGCGACTAAACCCTTGGGTCAATCAATATTTTAACAGTGGCAAAATATCTGACCGATTACTATTCCAATAAGTTCTAAAAATAGATTGTTTCAGTCTGTCTCAGTGTTTATTGCAGCTAGACAAGTAAATGAAATGAAAAAGGGTGCAGCTGATAAAATGAAAAATTGAAGTTAAATAAAAGCAAAAGCTTTCACTGTATAGAAAAAGAAAGCACAATAAACTGAATAAAGCTTAGGAAAAGAAAAAAGTGAGTAAACCTCTGGATCAATGTCATGAAAAGTACCCCAAAAAACCTGACTCATTAGTTTTCTAATAACTTCTAAAAATAGATTTGTTTTAGAGTTTATCTCACCGTTCTTATTGATAAATGGAAAAATTAACCATAGCAATAAATTAATATAGGTTTCCACAGATTTTAAAATGAATATAGATTCATAGGTTCCCGGGATTTTGAAATTAATATAGATTCGAAGATAAATCTAGTTAAAATTGGAAACTTCAAATTTCTAACAAAATAAACACTCAAATTTTCCAAAAGCTTAGATGGTTCTAAGCATAACTAACAACAAAATGATATGATTAATCTAAAACTTACAATCTATTAACCCTTATCACAGAAATCTTAAATCTATTAATATAAATTCATTTAAACTTGGAATTTATTTCCGAGTTTTATGTGTATAACCTATCAAACCTTTGTTTCTTTTCATGCCACTAAGGACTTATTAAATTTAGGATTGAAGACAATTTATATTTACGGTAAATTTATCTTAATTTTTTTTCAATATAGAGTCATTTTTCTACTTACATTTGTCAGTTTCTCAATTTTTTAAATTTTGCAATAAAAAACCATGATCACTTTTCCAGGAATACTGAAAAAACCTCTCCGACAAACCGAAAATTCTGATTTATATGTGAACAGAGCAAGAAACTCCGACCAACATTAAAAAAAAATGATTTATATGTAAACAGAGAATGAAACTAAAATATAGAAACGGAATTTAATGGAGTGTAGGTTGTCTGGTTAGGATGGTTGGTCTATAAAGTGATTATTTATCTTAATTCCTTAAAATAACAAGTAAATGACGGATTATCTATCTTAATTATCCTGATTCCTTGAAATAACAGGTAGATATTGTTATACCATACTATCAGGGTAAACCATATTTAAAAAATTAAATATAAACCAAAGAAACGGTGTTCAATGGCAGTGTAATGAAAGTATTTAGGATTGAGTCTTACCATGGCTTTTAGAGGGGAAATGGCCTTTGGAAATGAGCATATCTGAGTGATAATATATTATATACGATGCAGCGGACTGAGTCCACAACGAGATGAGAGGAACGTTGAATTTCTTGGCAATGAGCACCGTCCATGGCAGAAACGAATCTGCAATGATGCAGGAAATTTGATTGTCCTCCTGTGTGTTCAGCCTCTCGATTACTTCGTCCACTGGCTGCATCATTGTGTTGAGAGTAAACTGTAAAAATCTTTCGTTGTACAAAGACCTATCAAAATCCATGGCCAAGTTATCTGAAATCTCTGCACAGCGAATGTCTAAACCAGTTGTTTGAGCAACATTGTTGATATATGCTTGCGAATCAGATGATCCCTCAGTGGAAGCAAAGGTGATAACCAAACCCCTGGAGGCCAACTTGATACAGAGATCGGCCATAGAAAAGCTATGGGACTCCAAGGGGTAAGGAATAGCGAGAGCATGGATCCGGAGAGACATCTTGATTGTGGTGTATACGCTATGCTGCTCCTTCCTCTATATAAATATCTCCACCGATATGAGATCCACCAAACTGATGTAATCAATGCATGTTATCCCACCTAATCAAAGGTTACCGAGAACCAAATTTTAAGGTTAAACCCTAATCTGTACGGTAGCGTGCAAGTACAAATAATAGGTGTGATCCCACCTAATCAAAGGTGCCGAGAACCAAATTTTAAGGTTAAACCCTAATCTGGACTGTCAAAATGTGCAAGTACAAGTAATACGTGTTATCCCACCTAATCAAAGGTACCGAGAACCAAATCTTAAGGTTAAATGGTAACCTGGACTGTAGTGTAATGGTCTCGTTTTCTTTTCTTTTTCTGTGATATCGGAATGTGCAAGTACAATTGTACAAATAATAGGTGCTCCAGATGGAGTTACCTAAGACTTCTCGTCTATAAAGGTGTTAGAGTCTATAAAGGTGTTATAAATCTTAATTCATTAGGTTTTTCTTTCTAATTTCTCACTCTTACTTTACCTAACTATGCAAACAAAATATGAGCGTAGAATAAAATCTGGCATAGCATAATAGTTTGTAAAAATTTACTGTCTCAATTTAAAATTATAGTTAAAAGTTTGAATTTTTATAGTTTTTTTTATAGTTTTCTTTATTGTCCACACATAACTAGTCCATGAATGATTAGAGGCTAACATGGTATACACTTATACCATGGTGGTCAACATGGTACTTCAATATGTGTGAAACATAATTTTTGCATACATACATCAATTGACACAATTCTTGAAGTGTTGGAAATATTTATTTCTATAGAAGAAAATTAGGGGATACACATATGCAAGAGTTTTCGAACTTGGAAAATTGTCATTTAATGTCTGAAAATGACTTTGAACAGTTTCAAACCTTAGTTTTCTAAAATGGCATCCACTTGTAAAAATGATTGTGTAATATGATTCCTCCATTTTTTTTCCACTCTAAAAGCATCAAGATAGATGACAAATAATATCATGATCCAATCTGGATCAACTCATCTTATGAATCAAACTATTGTGTGGTATCAAAAATTTGCCCCTTGTGTTTATTGTGTTGAAAGGTTATTTTTAAAACGTACCATAAGGGAGACATGTCTCCTTTTTATAACCAATGTGTAGTTGGTATACCACATTTAGAGTAAAATATTATGAAACTTGCACCATACAAATGATAACAAACAAATATTTACAATAAGCCTTAAGGGGAAACCCTTCTTTTACAATGAATACAATGTACAAGATAACGTTTGATATATATATATATATATATTAATCAAATTTATCTTTTACTTTGTACCATTGTAGGAGGTTTCCTTGAGCCTACTCTAAATATTTACTTTTCTAAGGTATATATATACATATATATATGAGATGAAGGTTGCACTTAGAATAATATGGGACGATGTTAGGTTATATCCTACATAACAATATAATAATATAAAAGTAGTCACTCAATATCTAGTGATACATAAGTGGTTTTAGGGTTAACATGGGGATTATATAGGGCTTAACATGCCCTCCTATTCAAAAACGTGTTCTCCTGCAACTCTTACTCTACCCAACTATGGAACAAAATACTAGTGTAGAATGGAACCCAACATAGCCCAATAACCAACTAGTGGTAAAATTTGACTCCCTCAATTCTCAACTAAAGTTTGCTAAATGGGGATGGTGTTCTCCTTTCTTATATCAGACAAAATTTAATGATCATAATATATATATCTTATATAATATATATATATTATATTATATATATTATATATATTATATCTTGAGAGAGAGAGAAAGAGAGAGAGAGAGAGAGAGAGAGGTGCTATTACAAAAATATGAGACTATATAAGGTTCTATCCTACATAACAATATAATTATATAAATGTAATCAGTCAATATCATGGGCCTAACAAGGGGGTTTAGGGTTAACATGGGGCTTATATAGGGCTTAGCATGCCCCTTTTGGTCAAAAAAGTGTTCTCCTCAACACCTCACTATGTTTGTGTGTTTATGAATGAACAATTCTTCTTCGCATATCTCTTCTTCCACTATTAGGTCCTTCCTTTTTATGCGACACCCAATAATTTCTCGATTTCTTAGCTGCTCAATCCTTTCTTACAAGGTTGTTTCTAGTTCTAGTACTGTGTTCTTTTATTCTTTATCAAAGGCATAATATTTTGGATTGGGATTTTGTCACCAATTACCTTCTCTAAGTAACAAAGATGGAATACTATATGTACACGTGAAGATCAAGACAAATCCAATTTGCAAGATATACTTTCAATCATATGCAACGACTTTTAGTGGCCATGTACCATGGTGTTAATTTACTATTGTTTTGTTACTTGAGAGACATGTGATTATATGGTTGTAGTCTAAAAAATATGCATTATTTCCATTTATTGTGATGTTGATCTACTTGGTGTTTCATTCTATCTTGTGCCATAACCGATTTGGCCTTCAACAGTTTGAGAACCTATTGAAGGTGGAATATGTGGTTCTCTACTTCTTGAGAGTTTATTGTCCCTTTCAAGGGTGATGTGATGGATTGAGGATGATATCCATAAATTTCCACAAATTGTGATATTTTTTATGAAGTATGGAAGGACGTGTTGTACCACCATTCTACCAAGGGAATACATTTTGACCGATTTTGTTTGTTTGTCATATGAAAATTAATGTAGATATATTTCTAAATGTTTATAGAAAATGTCATTTTTCCCATCAGATTGACTATGGTAAGGTGAGATGTGAGCAAATTGAGTGCTAAAACAGGAAAATAATTTAGACCAAAAATTTCCAGTGAAAAATGGATCTATGTCACTTATAATAATCTTTGGTATTCCACGTAGCCTTTGGGCTACTTCCACAAATGCTTCTGCCACCATATTTGCTTTAAAAATATAAGAAATAGAGAAAAAAATAGCATGTTTTTAAATTTTATCTACCACAACCATAATGATACTCTTTCCTTTAGATTTATGTAAACTTGTAATAAAATACATTAAAACATATTCCCAATGTTGACTTGGCATGGCTAGTGGTTGAAGGAGCCCTGGGGTGTTGATTGTCTCTATGTTATTTTGTTGGTTGTTGGTGCACAAGGAAGTGACCCAGTATTCAATAATATGCTAGCAAAACACCCTCAAATGCTAACATTCTCAACAAGTATTGCATGTAGAAAAGATCTCACTTGAGGTATATTGATGGGTTTGTAGATATTCTGAAGATTACATAAGGAAACAGGGGAAATAGAGGTATCTTTGGCTTAAAGTAACCCATCCCAAGGAAGTTCAATGTCCATATGTCGCATATATGTACATTAAATAGAAATAAATTTGTAATCCCTTATTGCATAAATTAAAACATTCCCAACATCTACAATATGTATTGGTCACACGTAAATTTTAATGTATACTTTCACTAGAGGAGTAAACATTTGACAAGCTTTCATCGCATTAGCACAGGATACTACAATACATAGCTATGATTAGCTTCCTATTTAGGTCCCCTTTTTTATTCCACTAATTGTTTTAGTGTTTTTTTCTCCAACTTTTTGAAAAAATTGACACTATTGATCAAGATGGCATTAATTTCGGCATTTCTTATGTCAATCATAAAGAGTCAGTGTTATATAGTGCCAACTTTATCACTGACTTTAGTGCCCAGTTTATCATATTTTTTAGCTCCTGATCTATCTCCATGTATAGCTTCTTGTGTAATGTCCTATTTTGTTGTTGGTTATGCCATTGTTTTTAGTTTCCATTTTAGCTTCTTTTGTACCTTCCTTTCTAGCTTTGTATGCAACATCATATTTTGCTCCTCATTATGGAATTGGATATGATTTTTTCTGTTACACATGGCAAGGAAGACTTTTGTAATTAAGTTGGGGGGAGGGGTGTACAATATATATTGTATGATACAGCATGACTATAGCCATATTTGGTAGTTACCATCTCAAAGATGCATAATACACTTATCCTAAATCAGTAATTACCCATTATCATCGTTTCTCCTACTCTCACTTCTAAAAATCAATGTGACTACCTAGAAATAATTCCTAGTAGTTTTTAGTTATGATTGAAATCCCGAAATGATTGAAAGGGTATCCTTAATTATTTCCTACCCATTGCCAAATTTCATTCAACTTATATTCTCTATCGAATAGTTTATATTCACCAAGTGTCATGCTGTAACAATCTCTAAGTAGTAATAACCTGTGAAACAACCATGGGAGGAGTGTAAATCCATCATGAAGTAGAATTCATTGATGTGCTGCTACACCATCCATAAGTGCTAGAAATATTTAGGAATGCTAATTCATTAGTCTAGTTTGAGAAGATGTAGGGTTTCAATAAATATATTATCATTGAATTCACACTAGCTTTGTAGGACTAGCATTTAAAGGTTACAAGATTAAGAATTATTTTTACAGAGGACATAATTTTGAGGGTGACATGTTTAACTCATATAGGAGCTCATTGGTTTTCTTGGAAAATAGAAGTTCCAACACTTAGGCAACATTTTACATTGAGGACACGAAGTAAGGAGAAAAGGGAGACGTATTGATAGAACATCCCTTCCTCACCCTTTGGGTGAGGTTTCCCACCAATCCTTGACATGGGGGGATGTTTTGAGAAGAGTGTAAATAATCTTTTCCTGACTAGAAAATTCATGAAAATAAAAATAACCCTCTAGTAGATTTAACCATTTATTGATGGCATCTGTGTCTATCTAACCCTCGAATATGGGGATTTCAAAATTAACTTGTACCTTAAACGGTTTGGCGTTTGCAGAGTAGCTGGTGGAAGCCGATGCGTCACTCGTGGGTAGCCACTGGAGGATCTCGGCAAAGTTGTCTATCATCGCGTTCCTTTCTCACTCAAGAGATTCTTCGAGCAAGATTTTGACAGGATCTCCTGCCCCTTGTCTTTCTTTTCATCCACCATGGGAGGCCATCGGGATTTGCGAGGCTAGTCTTGCAAAGGTTCAACCAGTTCAAGCCCTAACTCCTTATATCCTGACCTTGTTGGGGACATGCAAAGAAAAAAAGGGAAAAAAAGCAGACTTCTCTGATACCACTGATCTGGATTTAAACAGGAACACAAAAAATTACAGAGATAACCATAAAAATAGAGATGCAATGGAAATAATACTTCATTTCATTAATGTAAAATACTAAAATATGCTTACAAATAGGAATGTAAATAAACTAGCTATGGCGATGGTAGCTTATCTCTGAGAAGAGATGTGGTGACTACATGCCTCAAAACTGCCTTACAATGAGGCTCAAGGGCCCATTTATTATTGAACAATAAGAGAAAACCCTAAACAACCAAAACCCTAACCTGATGAGATCTAACACCAAGAGTTTATGGGCCCCGTTGGGGTGAGTTGGACAGCCAACTTCTTAGGGTAGTGACTTGGTCATATTATCTCTGTTTGACGTGCATGATTGCCCATTGGAAAGATCTCTTTGATGACTATGATGAAAAAGATGATTTTAGACAGAAAATCAATGGCAACAAATTTCCAAGAAAACATCGTTTAGGGCCTCAAAATGGCTCCGGAAGTTTAGGACCTAAAAAACTCCTAAAAATAGTCAACTGTGATACAGTT
The DNA here is from genome assembly GCA_000404065.3 of Pinus taeda. NCBI lineage: Eukaryota > Viridiplantae > Streptophyta > Pinopsida > Pinales > Pinaceae > Pinus > Pinus taeda. The sequence continues at coordinate 79,637 of APFE031733355.1, forward strand.
AAGGAAATTGAAATATTGAAAGAAGCAATGGTGGGGATCCAAGTGGAATTGACAGGTGGCCACCAATATCCACCTGGATCACTCAAGGATTCATGAACAGACTTAGGAGAAAGGCCAAATTGGGGCCTTACATTCATCACCCCATACCTAAAATAGAAGTTTATGCCAATCAGTCTAAGTAGTTGGAGAACACTCTTATAGAGAGAGATAGTACAAAGGTAGACATTGAAAATAACTTGATTGATTTAGAGAGGTAACTTGATGAGAGCTCATTTCTACAAGTGCCAGGATAGCAAGAGGCCACCACAAGTACCCCTCTTATCATGCAGACTCCTCGGAATTAGGAGAAAAGTCCAAAAAGAAACAAAGAGGGAGCTTCCACTTTAGGAATGGAAATCTCTAATCTGCCGCAGGTAACAAGTCACAACAAGAGGCAAAGGCTCAATCCTGCCTCTAAATAGGAATATAAAGAAGGGTCAGCATAGGTAACCAACACAGAGGTTGATAAAAGTAGGCCCATAACTCCATCTGGAGACATACAATATCCATCCACATCATAGACTCAGATGTTGGAAAGGTAGCTAAGTGTGGAAGTGTCTTCATTCAGTAGGCCTGCTAACAAGGACCAAGACATAAGGACAAGTATAAAGAAATCAAAATGAGGAATGAGAAACTCAAAGCTCAGACTTATGCACAATATCTAATACTCACTCCCACAAATCCAACAAGATTGATGTCAACTTTTGACATCAAGGAGGGAAAACTTCAAATGTCCTTTATCAAACCTACAACACAACAGCCCAAGACATCTTTAGATTTCAAGAGGGTTGACTTTGAAGTATTGGCAAGGGATATTCATCATGTAGAATAGATAGAACTACATAAACATGTTGGAGAGATGATATACTCCACCCTTACAGGTAAAGCCATTGCTACCAATCACCTACAAAACTCATTGAACAACATCTCATCACAATTTCAGTTGGAGAAGACCTCCTCACAGGCCAAGAATATGAGTATTATGTCTTTGGAAGACTTAGTTATTGAGTTGGGGCATGATCCCAAAGATATAAAGGCTATTGAGCAGCTCATAAAGAAGAAAAATGATGATATTGATGCACTTAAGAAGCAATTAAAGATACCCCAGCTGTAGCATTCTCAAACAATAGAAGTTTTGAAGACCCAACAAAATCATGAGGAGTCGATGGACTTAGTCCTAAGACTCAATGATCAACTAAGGGAGATAGAGAAATAATTGGATAGCTTGATCCAATTAAAACAAACTGGCATTGCTACAACTTCTACAATTGTCATCCCTTCAATATCTACTATAGCCCCTTCCACACTAGCACCTACAGCTCCACTTGCCACATCATTGCCAGTTATAGCAAAATCTACAACAACAGGTGCATCAGGAGAAAAAGCAGCAAAGTTGGTCAGATCCATGGAAGAAATGTCTATCCAGGCTACAAAAATGAACAAACTAAAAGAAAAGGTGGCAAGTTTAGAAACTGATTACAAATTTTCCCAAATTATGCAGAAGGAAGAAGAACAAAAGGCCAATAGAATGAGTGAGAGAGTCAAAGCCACAGAGAAAGACCCAACATTGAAGAAACCCCTTGGACAAGCCAAGGAACTGTTATGGGCCAATATCATTGACTGTGTCAATGATATTTGGTGATCCATTCAAGTTACTTTTGAGCAGATAGAATTGATAAAGATAACTATAACAACTATTCAAAAGGTCAAGGAGGAATTAGGAGACATGCCTGAGGATGCCAATAGACTCATCCACTTTTTCAACAGAAAAAACAGGTATGAGCTTGATGAGTTTGATATAGAAGATAGAAATAAAACCATTTTGGAGATAAGGAAGGTCCTTTCCAAGAGGAACCTAACGCTAAACTTGGAGGAGAAGTGCCAAAACATGTAGAGAGCCATTGATAGATTCATCGAAAAGTTCCAAATTTTGAGGGAGAAAGGATTGCCCAGTCCATTGGTCATTAACAACAAACTTATGACACAATAGGACTACGATAGAAGACTTAGGCCGTTGGCTAAAGAACAAGCTAGCACTTCAGGAATAAAAGCACTGCCAATAGGCAAAGTTTTGTATAATACATTTGAGAACTTGTTTTTTCTCTAGTATCAGATAAAACAATTGTCCATCACTAAGCCCAATTTTTTCCAAATATACCGAGGCCGATGAGATATATAGGAGGATGATGAAAATAAAGTTACCTAATGGAGAATGGTGGGAAAAGATGACTGATTTACTGTGAGAAATTTACAGTAAAAAAATTATTGCACAATAAAAGTAGAACAACCAAGTAAATAAATGAAAATTGGTCAACATGGTTAAAGAGTATCAGGGTCAAAGAGTATCAGGTGAAAGTAAAGGTTAAAGAAGATTCCAACGTAAAAGACCACAACAACAAGCCAACATAAAGGGCTACAAATCCAACCATAAGAGCCAACATCACCACAATAAAAGGGACAACATGAAATAGTTCAATAGTTGTCTCTATCTTCTTGTAAGAAGATATTTTTATTCACTAGATTAAATCTCAAGTTAGTTTCAGATATTTTGTAATAAATTTTGTATAAATACTTCACAATACAAAGTATGTAGGGTGGATTCTTAGACATTTCTATAGACCTTTTTGATCACAAGACTGCAAGCTATTGTATCACTGATTGGACCAACAAGCTGGATTAATGAATAATGACAAGAAATTTCACAAGATTCATGTGTAGAGCGAAGTGTAGACAAGTATTTTCTCTTGTGTTGTTATCTTTCTTAAAGTTTTTCACCATCTTTATTGTATATCTAAAATTTGAATGTTGTAATATGGAATGATATCTCAGAATTTGATTCATTTCACTCTATTCTAACTATTATGCATTTTAATGTTTTCTGCTTATTATCTAAGCTAAGGAATTATTGGTTGCTCCTTAGTGTAGGTAGTCTTCCTATAATCTATAGCAAAGGATTCTTAATTCCCATTGTTCAAGATTATCCTCTGCTCCTCATTTTGATCCTGGTCTCAGAATTCTTAAATTCTCTCTCACCCTGGTTAAAACCATTCCACCCATTTGGCCCAAAGACTTGTACTGTACTCTGCTAGCTTTCCCTTTGAACACTCCCTTTAGTAAGTTAATTCCAATTATGCTACCCTTGTTTGACTCCATATCCTGATAGTTCGAAGACATCATTATATCCATCTATGTTAAGGATTCCACCATCCAACCTTCAATACAAATAAAAGACCCCTTTGAATATTTAGAACTAGCCTAAAATCCCAGCAAACAAAGCTAAATCATATAAGAGAGAGCCCTCTCTGAGGCATAGGTTAGCAAGAGCCTATGCTTAAAAGTTGGTTTGTGGTTACCTTGGTCCTTTCCTTCTTCTGGAAACTTCTAGGGAAAAGTTCTGAGTGATAACATTGTGCAAAACAGAATTCAGAATCCTTTGCTTCATATTAATGTTCCAGAAAGATTAATTACATCAGATGTCTAGAAATGCTTCTTCAAGGGTGAAACTCATGAGGAGAGTTATCTATACAACAACAAGATGAAAAATATCCTGAACTACTTTTACAAAAATTGATTATTCACAAAATAAAAAATAAAATTGTCTAATGATCTGGCATTACTTTGTTGCTCTGTTGTTTGATGACTATTGCTGAAAAAGTTGAAAAATGGTTGGAGTTTGCTGCCTATTCCCTCAAAATCTGAATGTTCTTCAATAATCCTTAATCAAGTAAATCTATTAATTCTTCCCATCGTTTCTTATCTGGGATAGAAATTTTTGCTACCCTCCTGTAGATTTCATCCATTTCATTATATTTAGTAAAAGTGGGTTTTCCCAAAAATATATGCTTGACTTCATCGAGGATGAAGAAATAATCCTTGAGTGTTTTTACTATGAGACCTGGTGTTGCTAATCCTTTGATGTTGGCTACTGACGCTGCATGGGTGCCCACCTATGTTAACGTTTTGACATAATCCTCAATTGGCATCAATTTATCATTAATAACCATCATAGAAGGTAAACCTTTGTTGATCAAAGGTTCAATTTTGTTGAAGAATCTTTGAACCATGTTGTTAACATTGCTACACTTTTCTTGTAGTTGAATGTTGAGATTCCTCTTAGTGACAATCTTCTTCACTTCTAATATTTTTGTCGTTCTGTCACTTATCCTTAACTCCTCAAGCTCATATTCATCCTTGGAATTCAGAAATTTGATTATATCATAGGTAGTCTCTGGCATATCCTCCAGCGGCTTATTTATGGATTCCACTACTTCTTGAGATTTCTCCAAAAGATATTTTTGGTTGAATATTATCTTAATGGATGGCCAAATCTCCTTGGTTGCCTCTGTGATTTCTTCCCACATAATTTGTTTTGCTAAACCCAACTTGTTTCCAATGAAGGAATCTGAGAGTTCTTTCTTTAACACTTCCACTTGGCCTTTAAGTATGTTTGCTTCAATTGTGTGTACTATCTAATATAGACTTCAAAAACCGTAGTTATTTTAGTTCATATTTTAATTTATTGATTTCTCCTGTCTAGATAAACAGGTTCTGAACAACTTCAGTAAGTTTTTCAGCTCCTTCTCCTGTACCTATTGCTGATGTAGTGGTTGTAGTAGAAACTCTGGTGATGGGAAATGCTGCAAGAGAAACTATATCTGTTGAAGTTTGAATGTTCTTGATAGCTTTCTCCTTCTCCCTAACCAATTTCTCCATCTGGTCCTCGATTTGTTTTATTTGCAAATTTTGTTCTATGATGAGCTTCATCATGTCTGACTTTTGAGTCTTTGTCTCCTCGATTTATTTGGCCATTGGATCCTCAGATGCTGCTAGTTTCACCTGTTTCTTTAGTGCTGCAACTTTACTGTTATTTTTCTTAATGATCTCCTCTGCAACATTTATGTTTCATGGATGATATCCCATCCTTAGCACTAGATTTTCCAGGCATTGAATATTGGTATCCTTTGCTAATGAGGATACCTTCCCTAGCTCTAATTGTGAGTGAATGTTGGCCAATGGAACCTGCAAATTTGACAAACTCATAGCAGTGTTTGTCAAGGTTGAAGCAATAATCTGTCCAATTTGTTTGTGCATCTCAATTTGATCAATTGGATGCACATCCTAGACATTGAACTCAAAAAAAGTGTGTTTCTGATATTGTGTTGAAGTCCTGGGCTGAGGAACTTGGGCCTGCAAGAAATCCATTTGCATCTTCCCCTTCTTAGAGTCAAAGACTGAAAGAAGCCTTGCTTGAGAGCTGGAAGAATGCTTCTAGAAATGGGTGTAAGTATTCATCTTCAATTCCTCATTATTTCTTTTGATTTCACTAAAGACATGGAAGATGCATTCCTCTTTATTCTCGGGAATGCCTCCAATAACTTGGACTACTTTTTTTTCATGAGAAATGGTAGACTAAGTTCGAGATTGTATAGACTGTCCACCAGACTACGAATCAATATCCATAGAGACCCTTTGTTTCTTTTTATTGTGAAAGACCTTGAAGCCTTGGCTTGTTTCCTTTGTTGCACGTGAATATTTTTCTTCCCTCCCTCTCTAGGCTGCATTTTCCTGTGCAATTGGAGTTTGCACATTTGATGTAGAGACTACCTACTTCTCAGCCTTCTGGAGGGTATTCTTTGTCCATTCCAATTGATTCGTGAATTGTTCTATCTCAGGCCTAGCTGCATGATGATATGGTGTGAATTTATTCTCCACCCTAAGTTTGGAGACAACTCCCAATGGGTCATATGACCAAGAAAAACTGAGGGAAAATTTCATTTCATTTAGCAGCTTATCATCTTCCTCCCCAGTTGTTCTGGCATTACAAATGAAGGGACCAACTTGAGCTTTGAGCTTAAATTGCGATTTCTTTTTGGCAGCTACAAAATGTACTTCTTTTGCATTCAATATTTGCCTCAATTACTCCAGTGCAAAGATTCTAACAGGGGGTTATTTTGGTAGTTTGTAGGGTGGAAGCTCACAACCAAAAACCTTGACTTTTGTGTAGTTTTGGTAGCAATACCAATCTCATGTTGCAACCTGATCTATGAATTGAAGTTCTTTGGTAATCTCCTCACTGATCCTTTGTAATGGGGTGCTACTCAGAAGGCTGAGGGCTGGATGAATGAATAGTTCTAGCTTGTATGTGAATTCTTCTTTGTCCTTCATCCCCATTGAGGTCCAGAAAATCACTAACCGTTGTTGTCGTTCTTCATCAATTTTCTACAAAGGGAATGGGAATTTGTCTCTGTGAAAATATATAAATAGATACACAAGTACTGAAGCATACTTAAGTACTTCTTCAGTGTTAAATTTGAGAAACTGCTCATATATGGTTTCAGCTATGAAATGACCAAAATCATAAATAACAATAGGCTTAGAATCAGAAGAAAACATGGATAATAAACCAAGGATGGCTTCATTGATAGACTGATTAGAGTGATAACCAAGCAAATAGGACAGGATAGTAGTGATATGCCTGGTTCTATCAGGAAACATAGATGAATCATAAGGAGGATTTCTCTTTGGTAGAGGACTACCAATTATTAAAAATAGTTCTAGGGTCTGGGATCTCTTGGTAAATTCCAATTTTTTATAAGCTTCTATCAGGTTTTCATGAGAAAAAGGAGGAGTTGGTGTAGTGGCATGGGCTTGCAACATTTTATCAATTGAATCAGCGTTAATAGGATAGAGGATTTCTCTAGTAGGTGAGATAATGGCTTTTTGTCTAGGATCATAGGATTCATGGCATGCTCTCACAAACTCTGGAGCTCTGTGTATTTGTGGAAAAATATAATGGGGTAATTGGGATTCCCAGAGCCCAATTTCATCACTCTGGTCAATTAGCTCCTCTTCCCACCAACAATAAATTTCAAATAAATCAAATTGAGAAGAAGTCACAATGATTTTGTAATCTTTGTCAACTAATGGAGTATGGTGGAAATCAATCTGTGGTTGAATTAGAGGATTTGAAACTTCTGCAATTAATTTTCCCTTGGGAGGCATTTTGGAAAACGAAACTGCGGACTATAAATTCCAGAATGATGAAAGAGGAGTTACCATAATGGAGACAGGTAACTAACAAGTGGACCTAGAAGATATGCTTGTGAATAGGACAAGTGGCTGCTAGAATGTCGGACATTGGTTGAGTTGTGTTGAGAAGGTGAGCTTGAAGAATACTCTCGGTTGCAGAAGTTAACTGTATAATATTTGAAATGCATGAAACAATGTTTATAAAGAGAAAAATTGAGTGGGATAGTGGTGCCAAATGTTTGAAAGTTCATTAATTATCCAATGGGTTAATTAGCAGACATTTGGTTATAAATCCATGGGAGTGAAAATGAATGGCCAAAGGATAGGTGGTTGATGATTGGACGAGAGATATGAAGTGGAACATGACATGGAAGTGATGTAGAGTGGTAGTAACGACTATGAAGGATACCATGTTTTGGGGTAAGATGGAGCAGCTTGTGGTTTTGGGATTTTTAGTCCCAAAAGACTAAAAGGTACTTTTGTGGTTTATATGGGTAGTATTAAAGACTGTCCATTTTGCCCCGCGTCCCCCCCCCCCCGCCACGCCCCATCGATAAACTTCGAATGGTGAATGATGGCCGAAAGGGAGTGTGGGCCATATTATTATGGACGAGAGTGCGGGATGAGAGGCGAGGTGGAGGGATTTTATCGTATGAGTGGGGAATGAATGGTGGTGTCGCGATATGATAGGCGGACACAGTGGTTGTGGGTTCGGGTGAGAATGAAGTGATAGCATATCGAAAAATCACACTTTTTTCCACCCAATGTTTCATTTACTTATGAACGATGTGATGTGATATGATCCTACAGTCAATAATTAGCAATCATCCAATAGTCGACAACGTTATCACACATCTCACTTTCTTCTGCCCAATGGTTCATTCACTTGTGAATGATGTGATGTGATATGATCCTGCAGTTAGGAATCAACAACCATCCAATAGTTGATAGCGTTATCGCACATCCCACTTTCTTCCTCCCAATGGTTCATTCACTTATGAATGATGCGATGAGATATTGATATTTTAGGAAATAACCATTTCAACATCTCAAGCTTTCACATTTGTACCTACCCTTCTATTCCTAACATTTTTACTTATCCTTCCAAAGTGCATTTGAACTAGCAACCTAATATTTTTTTTATGAAAAATCTATCTCTATAGCTTATTTCTTCCATTTCCTTAGATTAAACTATTGAGCCAATTTATTTTCTACCTATGAGAACTAGTTTAAAATAAATCCAATTATGATGCAACTGTGTAATTGGATAAAATAAGCTAATGTGGCATCTAAACAAACTGCACACAACTATTATTTTTCAAAATGAATTTAGAACAAAGCAGTGGGATTTAGATTTGCAACACTTTGAGAGTTGATTTCCTTTTCTTTTCTGTCTAACCTAACATTTTATTTTGCCTTCATTTTTTAGGGCATCTACCCTAAAATTTTCTTTGATATGGACGTATTTATCAAAATATTTCCTAACATTTTTTATTCAATATTATTTTTGTCCATATCCTATCTTAACATTTTGTAAATAGATTTTCATTTTTTGTCTAATTTATTCTAACTTATCAAAACCAAAAAATGCTACAACACTCTGAATTGGTGGGGTAAATTAGAGCATCAACTACGCCTCACTCCGGCCATAGTTACTTGGGAGTTATTTGAGGAGAGATTTAGGAAAATGTACCTACCATCATATTACAATGAACAACGGGTAGGAGCCTTCCATGCTTTGGTACAGGGAAATCGTACGGTAGAAGAATATGTGATTAGTTTCATGGAGTTTGTCAAGTGTGTCTCCTACATGGATACTGATCAGCACCAAGAATATCATTTCATTTATGGATTGAACCCTAAGATTAGGTCAATGGTGTGGATGTGGAAACCATTCTCAATTGCAGAATCTATGGAACATGCTCGTTATGTTGAAGAACACTTAGACTTAAAGGGTGGAAAGAAAACCATTTTCCCACAACAACCAAGGTTTATGGGGAAGGCTCCTCATACCTTCCCCATGGGGGGGAGTTTGAGGCCACCACCATATGGAAACAGGGTTGTACTGAGAGCATGGACAGTAGAGATTTCAATGGTTACTAGTGCAACTTCACCTGTAGCTTCATGGATTCATGCAAATCAAGGTCATACACGAGGAGGAGCAAGTAGGGGCAGGGGTCCTAAGGGAAGGAACTCTTTCCAAAGAACTCCACAACACTCTGTTCAAAGTCTACCACACATCGCTTGTTGGGGATGCGGGGACCTCACTACCAGTGTGAATCTCTTGAGTTACAAACTAGTCACAACTGTAGAGAAGGAAAAGCACTAATGGGGGGAGAAAGTAGCTACCATTGAATCTATGCAGTAGTTGATGACCAACAAGTTGAACACCAATCTATCGTGGTAGAAACCTTAGGTATGATAAACCAAGTAAAAGTTAAAATTTTATTTGATTCAGGTGCTACAGATAGCTTCATTTCACCAGTTATATTAGAAAAATGTGGGTTGGCAGCCTTTGAGCACGATGACTTTAGGTCAGTTGAGATGACTTCTGGGATAAAACAACCGTTATTACCTAGCGTTGACCAATGTCAGGTAAACCTCAGGGTGTCTATAACTTAGTTGAAAGCATACGCCACAACATTGGGGATGTATGATGTAATTATTGGAATGGATTGGCTAGAAGTTCATTGATATTTAGTAGATGGTTTCAAGAAGAAGGTGATTTGTTTAGATGATGAAGGTAGGCCAATTGAGATTTGTGGAATCAATAGAGGAGTTTTCCTACGATTCATATCCAAGATGAAGGTAAGACATTATCTTTGACAAGGTCGCAAACTATATTTGGTCAAGGTTGTAAGTGACCAAAAAGGACCCTCCCTAGATCAACACCCAATTTTATCAGAATTCAAGGATGTTTTTCCTAAGGAATTGCCTGGATTACCTCCTGTAAGGGAGATTGATTTCAAAACCAACCTAAAACCTATTGGAGAACCAATATCTAAGACATCCTATAGGATGACAACTCCATAACTTTGTGAGTTATAGATGAAGTTAAAAGAGCTTTTAGACTTGGGATTTATCAGACATAGTATTCTCCTTGGGGTGCACCAGTGATTTTTGTCAATAAGAAGGATGGTTCCAAAAGGCTATGTGTAGATTATAGGTACTTGAATAGAGCCACCATAAAAAAATAGGTACCCGATACCTAGAATTGATGACCTATTTGATCAAATGAAGGGAGCGACATTTTTCTCAAAGATCAATATTCGATCTAGATACCACCAATTAAGGATTAAGGAAGGTGACATCTCAAAAACTTCATTTCAAACTCTATTTGGGCACTACGATTTCGTAGTTGTTCCATTTGGTTTACCAATGCACCAACAATATTCATGAGCCTCATGAATGGTATGTTCAGGAAGTATTTGGACCAATTTGTACAGGTCTTTCTGGATGGCATTCTTGTGTATTCCAAGAATGAAAAGGAGCATGAAAAGCACCTAAGGGTTGTATTGACTTTCTTAAGGGAAAATCAATTATATGGAAAATTGTCAAAATGTTCCTTCTTTCAAAGAAAGTTCATTATCTTGGGCACATCATTTCAGGAGAAGGGATTTCAGTTGACCCACAAAAGGTAAAGGCCATAATGGATTGGACAGTACAAAAAAATTCTCATCAGGTGCATAGTTTTATGGGGCTAGCAGGATATTATTGCAGGTTTATGGAAGGGATTTCGAGGATTGCCAAACCCATCACCACATTACAGCAAAAAGGGTCAAGTATGAATGGAAATATGAATGTGACATTGCATTCACTGAACTAAAGAGGTTAGTAACTAGTGCATTGATCCTTCGAGTACCAGACATGGAAAAAGACTTCACTGTCTGCCTCGATGCTTCAAAGAAAGGATTAGGAGTAGTATTGATGCAACAAGGCAGAGTAATAGTTTGTGCATCTAGAAAATTGAAGAAACATGAAGATTTGTATGCTACCCATGACTTAGAGTTAGCATCAGTGATGTTAGCTCTGAAACTGTTGAGACACTACCTCGTTGGGAGAAGATTTGAGTTAAGAATAGATCACCAAAGCCAAAAGAACCTCTTCACTCAAAAGGATTTGAATACTAGAAAAAGGTAGGGGAGCGAATTCATGAGTGAGTATGATTTTGAGATCACATACATTAAGGGAAAGGAGAATGTGGTCGCCGATGCGCTAAGAAAGAGAACACGAACCTTCTCCCTAGTAGCCTTGAGGGTCAATTTGAGGGAACATGTGTTGGAGAAACTCTTTGAAGATAGTTGGTATCTAAAGGTTACACCAACACTCCAGAGTGGGAAGAAGATAGAACCAAAGTTTGGGGGATATGTCCTTGAACTAGATGGACTATTGAGATTTCAAGGGAGAATGTACATACCTAAGGAAGGGGGTATAAGAAGAACCATCCTTGAAGATTCACATAGAGAACACTATTGTGCAAATCCTGGAGTGAAGAAGATGTATGTGGACATGGAGAAACTCTTCTTTTGGACAGGATTGAGACACGACATAGTCTAGTTTGTCACCAAATGTCTTTAATGTCAACAAGTGAAGGCTAACCATCACCATCCAGCAAGACTCCTACAACCACATGACATCCCTATGTCTAAATGGAAGGTAATTTCTATGGATTTTTTGGTGGGTTTTCCACTCACTTCACAGAGGCACAATGCTATATTGGTTGTAGTTGATAAATTGACCAAAAGTTCCCATTTCATCCCAGTGAGAGACACTTAAGATGTTACTGATGTGGCATGAGTTTTTGAACAAGTTTATACTCATCATTAGGGATTCAGTTGAACCTGAGCACTGCATATCATCCAGAAATAGATGGGCAGACTGAAAGAGTAAATCAGGTTATGGAAGACATGCTTAGAATGTACATCATGGATAATCAGACTCAGTGGGAAAGGTACTTACCATTGGTAGAGTTTTACTATAATAAAATTTATCATAATTCAATAAGGATGCCTCCTTAACAAGCTCTATATGGGAGGCCATGTAGGATGTCATTGAGTTGGGAAAAGTTGGAGGATCGAGTAATAGTTGGGCTGAAATTAGTTTAAGAAATGAAGGAATAGGTAAGATAGATTCGACAAAGCTTAAAGGAAGTAAAAGATAGACAAAAGAGTTATGCTGATTCAGATAGACTGATCGAGGTTATGAAGTAGGAGACCAAGCTTTTATTCGTATCCGACCAAACAAAAGCACCATTCGGTTTGGGAAATGGATGAAGTTGTTGCCTCAGTTTATAGGACCTTTTAGGATAAAGGAGAAGATTGGACAAGTTTCCTATCATCTTGTACTGCCCCCCCATTTTCATAAAAATCATGATGTTTTTCATGTATCTATTTTATGAAATTATGTTTCTGATGAATCTCACAAACTGGATTAGAGGGAATTGTAGGTCTTCAACATGGGAACCATAATGGTCAAACCATTATGCATATTTGATCTTAGGTTTCGACAGCTTAGACATCACATGGTGGACCAGCTTAAGGTCCATTGGGACAAGTATATCCCATGGTCTGCTACTTGGGAGGATGCAGAGACTATACGTCGTGACTACCCCTCACTTTTTGAGCATTTGTGATGCCCATTTTGACTTATATAACTCCCTATGGTAAGGCTCTATTTGCAGTTCCATGTTATTTATTTATGAACACTATGTAATATTGATGCATTTTGTTGGACAGGTGAAACTACTTATATAAGTCATGAGATGCATTAGGTATTAATGACTAAAATGTTTGATGCCTGACATAACGTATGACTTATTTGGTTATGATTTCTCTAGTGCATGGATTATGAGAGTTATTATTGTTTCATGTATGTCTTATGTGGATATGACTTATCTAATGTAATATATACTCCGAGTATAAACTACAAAATATACACGTGGATACTAGACTTAATAATATGTTGTTTTATCACTTATCTATATATATTTTGTTGTTATGTATATGCGTGAATGATAACTAACCTATAGATTGGAAAGAACTACATGATAACCAATATCTACTCATCCATTGAGGAAGGCCAAGACCTCTAATGAGGAATGGTATGATGTACATTATTCTATTACATTTTGTATTTACTTGATATGCACTCTTATGACATGGGTGAAGTGGAAATGGTAGGTAACAAGACTACCTAACTGGATTATTCAATGACAAGTATCCAACCAGCGCTGTAGTGTGGTCCATATTAGGGTGTTGACCCTAGTTGTGAGGAGGGGTGGAGGTATTTCCCACCATGCAACGTCCAAACCTAGAATCATGGGAGGATAGTGATGGACACGCTCTCTTGGATGTTTGATGTTGATTTTGAGTTTTCTGCTGAGGAAGTTAGGTCATTATAGTTGACGCTTCCACCATATTGGTATTATTAGTGATTAGATTGAATAGATGATGCCATAATATATAACAGCAGAGGATGGATACGTGGGAGCGTAAGCAGTTTAAGAAGGATAAGAGGATATAGATTAGTTGGAGACTCTTGATGAGAAGTGGTATCATTGTCTAACTTAATTTTACTACTATAACTCTCTCTATTTTGTTATGCCTTATTGTCAAACTTCTTTCGAACTCCTTGTATCATTTTCACTCTAACTTCGGGACGAAGTTTTCCTGAAGGAGGGGTGTATGTAATGCTAGACTTAATCTTATCATGCTAATTTTTACTAATTGTTTAATTGACCTAAAAAAATTGACTTATAATTATCAAGAAATATTGGTATATACCTACATTTGTGAAACTATAATTTTATTTTACTGATATAAATTTTATTATTGTTATTATTCAATTCCCAACTTGTCTTCTCAACTTTAATTTTGGATACGATATGGTCTCCTCCAATTCATTCCTAATTAAATATCTATATCCCAAGGTGTTTTTTCAAATCTAGTTTTGATAAGATATGGTCTTCTCCAATTAATTTCCAAATTAAATATCCATATCCCAAGATGTCTTCTCAAATCTACTTGGGAGAAGATATGGTCTTCTCCAATTTAATTCTAAATTAAATATCCATATTTTACTCCCAAAATGTCTTCTCAAATCTACTTGGCAGAAGATATGGTCTTCTCCAATTTAGTTCTAAATTAAATATCCATAGTTTATTCCAAAAATGTCTTCTCAAATTTACTTTGAATAAGATATGGTAAGAAAAGTCAAGGATACTAAATGAAAGGATGAGGGGGTATTCATGACATTAATGATAGGTGGTTGAGGTGGATGGGAGGAAGACACATAAAAGGGGAAGGATGATGAGAGGAGGGGAGATCCTTGGTCTTGGTTTTGGTTTTGGAGGATTTTATTTTGGGAGGAATGTGGAGAAAGAGAAGGAAGAGTGTTGGTTTAATTTGGACACACTACAACTGGTTGGACTTAGGCTTGGAGGGCTAGGGAACCTGTGGAGGTTCCCTAGGATAGGAAATAATTCCTAGTTGGATGGGAGGTATATTCAGTCAAGTATTCGAGTGGAGCATCCCAACAGAGTCAGGAGCATCTCAACCAAGCTATTGGAACATGTATTCTTCCATTTATTGATTATTTATGTAAATGGGTGTAGTGAAATTCTTACTTATTTAATATGTGGTAAATAAATTTTAATGTTATATTCTCAAATAAATGTTGAGTTATAAATAAGTTATTTCCCTTCTTATTGTGTTTAAATTAAATAAATTTAGTTTTTAATTAGATGACCCAGGGAGGGATCCTCACATGTTTTCAGTGTTATGCTTACTAGTCGGTTTCCAGACTATTAGCCTCATAAGGCTTGGTTAGATAGACTCAAACCATTTATGTTTTAGATGGCTTATAATGTGATTCGATGGCTAACAAACCTGGTTTCCCACTGGGCAAGTTGAGGCCACTAAACAACTTATATATTTGTAACCTTCATGTTTATAGATGAATGAATTAAAGGTACTACTAACCTTACAAAGAAAAACTTCATTGCGACATTTTTAGTAATAACCATTACTCTTCATGCTATAATATCCAACATTAACAATTTATAGTGGTTAATTATGAATAGAAAGATTTGTATGAGCTAAAACAAAATATAAGCATGACCTCTTGCATTGCTAACTTGTAGAAAACTTTTGAAATGGAAGTAGGTGTACGTGGACATACTATGGGAGTAGTCTTAAATTTTAATGTGGGGAGGTAAGATTGTATGTTATCCTTCTAAAAATTTTCATGGTGGAGTATTCAAATACCATATATATTATTAGAAATGCTATGGCATAGGTTCATTTTTTTTAAGAAATAGAAGCACAATCTAGTGGACAAGGAAATTATTATCCACATTTATCACTATCCATTATAACATTTTTAATCCCATAGTAAGCTTCAACAAATTAGAAACTAAAAGTGGATGTATTCTTTTCGATAGTTTTATCTAATCATAAAATATAAGAATGATAGAATTAATAAATTTCTATACATACTTTCAAGTCCACCCACATTCAAGATTACATATTTTGGAACTCTTATGCACATGGATCACTATATCCATGATGCATACAAAATTGTGTACATGGAACATTTTATTGCTAGGGAGACAATTTCCAATTTTCATACGTATGTGCATTGGCCCAAAATGCAAGAATATGTTGATTTATTTATTAGAGGATGCATACATTTTTGCACTAGCAAGTCTAGTATCAAAATATAAATTTTACATCATTCCTTCCCCATACCCACTAGACTTTAGGAAGTAACATGATATTTGAATAGGTATGCATGCACTTTGGGAGAAGATGGAAACCAGGTCGAACACATCTACAAACTACCATCCACAGAAATTTGGGTATGAAAAAGTAGTCAACAAGAAATCAATGCAATTTGTGAGTAGTTATAACCAAAATAATTCAATGTCATGGGATGAGAATACGATCTATATCCAAGGTTTTTGTAATAAAGAGGTCCACACTTCTATTGATAACTCTCCTTTGAAACCTTTTTCGGGGATTTTCCACCTTCACCATTTGAATTTGTATAAGGACATAGGGATAACTAAGGTAAGAAATCATAGAAGATGCACTAATAGTAGAAAATTATTCAGAAGATTAAGCAGAGAAATTTGCAAGTATATAAGAAATTAGAAAAGTCATAGGAAAGGTATATGAGGACCAACATGATCAACAAAAAATTCAGAAAACATTCGAGTTGATGGATTGATTTGGTTGCAACAAAAGAAAGAATGGCTATAGGGTATTGATCAAAATATCATGACTCCCTGGTATGGTCCTTTTGGAGTATTGGATAAGGTCAATAATAATGTCTATAAACTTAGTCTACCCCCATAAATGTGCATTTAGTTCATAGTAGACACGAAAAATCTAGAGCTCTATGAGCCTACCATGTTGAATGAAGAATAAAGAAGAAAATCATCCTACCATAAATAAAATAACACCATAAGCTAAAATATGGAAAACGATATATTTTTATATGAGAAGTATAAGAATTCCAAATAGGGGTAGCATGGACTCTAGCATTTAAGTTTGAATGGAAAACTTCTAAGAAAGGATAAAATGGTAGTCTAGAGATAAAGTAGAGGTAATTTTTTCTCATCTCATCCAACAAAATATGTTTGGGATCAAATTCCACCATTTGTTGGAAGATATTATCTAAAATTATTCATTATATAGTCTTCATATATCCTAGTACTTTTTAGGTGAAAAAACTAGAAGAATTAGCTTGCGAGACCTATATTAGGAGCAAGACCCAGTTTAGTGATTTAGGTGCTAGAACCTTTGATAGTTAATTTTATGCATCAAATGTAACAATTTGGGGTCAATACTTTATGATCGTAGCTCACAACACCTTGATGATATTATTTTCAATGAATTACTTCCAACACTAGAAAAATTGTCTCCATCAAAGTTCAGATGTAGAAGCGTTTCCTCCCATAAGTTGACCTAACTTATTGAAAATCACGGTACCGAGTGGACGGTAAGTCAACCGCCATTACACATACATATGATCCTTGTCATGTATAAACATTATAGAATATTTTGGATGGCTGTTTAATCAATTTATTGTTATCTAAATTGCTAGTATTAATTGTCAACCCGGGGCTCGTAAGCTGATGAAGTGAGGGTGTACTATATGTACTTAAGTAACTTTTCTTAGAGCTTTTGTTGTTTTAGGGGGGTTATTTATGATTGACTTATCTTCCTAAAATGGAATTATGATTATAGACAAATGAGTGCAAGTGTGTGAGAGTGATTTCTATATGAGTGAAAGTGTGTGTGATGGTGGTTTCTAGTTGCTTGCCGAACTTGTAAGAGAAGAGAACTTAAATCAAAATGACTTGTAAGTAAATGGCTTGAAAGTAAA
This sequence comes from Pinus taeda, assembly GCA_000404065.3. Taxonomy (NCBI): domain Eukaryota; kingdom Viridiplantae; phylum Streptophyta; class Pinopsida; order Pinales; family Pinaceae; genus Pinus; species Pinus taeda. The sequence continues at coordinate 97,094 of APFE031733355.1, forward strand.
TGACTTGAAAGTAAATGACTTGAAAGTAAATGATCACAATCTAATGGCATTAGTCTCTATCCATACTGCTGCAAATAAGAGAAATAAGAAAATCACTTCAAGGATTGATATTAATGATAATCTCCTTCTAACTTTCTGTTTCTGCTGCGTATTTGCCCAAAACACGATGAGAAGGGAGCTGAAAACAAATCCAAGAATTGATAAAAATCCTAATCTATTTTAATTGACAAATTGTAATACTACTAGACCTTTTTCAACATAGTAAGCAAGTAGAAAAAGAGTGTTAGTATCACAAGCCAAATCTACTCAAATACAAGCTGTACTTAATCAATATTTTGTTCTCTTGAAAGATAAGTTATTTATGATAAAGAGAGCATAAACTAGTGAGCATCCAACTTGTAAAACTATGCTAAAGCTATTCTAGGAAAAATAGAGTAAAGAGGGCAGCATGATGAATAAGACAACTGCAACTACCATTAGACATTAAAGCAAATACACACACAAATCCCGGGCTAAAAGAAATCTGCAAGAAAATAACACTGATCAGTGTAAAAGAAGGGAAAACAAATAAAGGAAACTATACATGCTTAAGGAAATGAACAAGTAAAGGAAATGCTACTGCACATAAAATACTTTACAGTGGCACAAATGAGCAGGGGCCCTCTGTCCATTCAGCCACAAAGAAAATTCAGAGATCTGGAAACTTCAAGACAATGCTATGTCTACTTCTTCATTGCAGAAAATTCATAAAACAGAGTGCTAGAATAGCACTTTAAAAACAGAGTTTGGAATGCTTGAAAATATAACACAGGTTTATCAAAATACAACTGATAAAAAGCTTAATAAGCGTACACAGACGCAGCTATTTATAGAAGTTTCTAAGGTAGCTTATCCGTGCAACTAAATAACTGAAAAGTAAATGACTGTTATGCGTTTTCAGGTTTCCTTGGCACTTCATGTGGCTGCGTGGACAAAGTGATGGTTCTGTCGTCATGGACAATAAATCCCAGGTTGGATCACGTCCCCTGCCATCTGTAGAATGTGGACAAATCACCGTTTAGGGTGACGTGACCAAACAGCTCACAATCACCGCTAAACTGCCTTGAGTTGACCGTGACTTGCCCAGCTTTGACCGTGGACAAGGATGATGTGGATGGCCGGAAAAATAGGACAGGAACCTTGAGCATGGTGACACCTAAGTGCCCATGTGGCTCATCTAGCAAACCGACACGTGGAACATAGCGTTTAACAAAAAGGCTGCAGGATGTTCAGATAGCTGCAGGATCACCAGATAGCTGCAGGATCACCAGAAAGCTGCAGGATGCCTGTAAGTAAGCCAAAATCTAAACAAATAGTCATCCATTAGCAAAACTTACTTAATCATGCTTAAGAACACCTAATGTAATGATCTGGGTTGTTTTATGGTGAAAATGAGGCAAAAGATAAGGAAAGATAAGGGAAGATTGAGGAAAACGGTAGATAAGTAAGTGTAAAGTAGAGGCTCTACATACCCCCACTGCGAGGGTATTGCATGTCCTCATGCAAAAACTTTGATCAGTCAACCTGCTGTGATGCCTCTGCTAGGACATCCAATCTCCTCCTCTTTCTCCTTATGGATATATCAACTCTGGGCCTCCTCATCAAACACCTGAACCTTAGATTGATTAAATCTCTATCTAGCCTCTTGCACTTTTTCCTCAGCTTTTTGTTTTCTTTTTGTAGCAGTCCCATATGCAGCATTGTGTTATCGTGGACCATCTTGTCCACTTTGCCTCTTTCTTTCAATTTCTCATTCTCTTGTATAACATGGCGATTTAGGACTTCTATTTCAAAAATTTCTTGTTTCAAGGAATGAATTTGTTGCTCTAAGGATTCAACTGTACTTGGAATTTGCTGCTCCAAGGGTTTAACAGCACTTGGGCCAGCAGCTGCTTGTTCTAAACTTTCCAAATAGTTGTAAAGCTTCTGCTGGTCTGGATCAACCTCTGGTGACTTCCTTGGGCTTGGCTCATGTTCAATCTCAGATTCATGTTCAACTTGAATTTCTTGTTCAATTTCCACTTCTTGCTCCACTTCGACCTCTAATTCATGTTGAAATGGACTGTCCTCACGTGAAGGACTGGCCTCAACAGATTCTGTATGTGAAGGACTTATG
>APFE031733362.1:9813-28961 GCA_000404065.3 Pinus taeda
GTTGTAATGATGTCTTTCCGATATTTTTCTTATAAATACCACCCTGAACAATGTTGTGGGGGGTTGGTTGGTTGGTAGTAGTAGTTGGTCAGTCTTCTTTCCAGCATTTTCTCTGACCAGATACTCGCACTGTAGCTGTCATAATTTCCATAATCAAAGATTGTTGAAAGCATGGGTTGCGAAACTACTTGATGTTTTCTCTTGGCCAAGGAATGATTACGGAATTCCTACGTCTCTACATGATCCAATAAGTGTTTCTCTCCTCTGTTTACTTTTATGATTTTTACCACCGTTCCGCCTTCTAAATTGCAGGAAAAAAGAATAGCTTAAGATTTGTTTCATTACACCTTATGTTCAATTTCTGCATTTCTCGATGTTTTCTTCAGAAATAGTTATGAGCATGTATACTTAAATGATCTTGTTTACACTGTTTCTTTCACATATGAGTGCATGTTTATGAATTCTTAATTGCTCCTGGATCCCATTCATCCATTTCTCCTCTTCTTCAGCATGATGAAATGATTCTCCTTTGCCTTTCATCCCTGATGTTCATTCCATACTTTCAGCAGACTAATAATTGTATCCTGTGTGGCTATCCCGCTCCGTATCCCCTTGTGACCAAGAAAACGCTCGCAAGCCTCAATCTGTGACTCCATTCCCAATGGTTCGAAACTTATCACACCTTACCTTTCCTCTTTGTTCGAGAATCCTACCTTCCTTCCAATCACAAACAACACTCCCTTGAAGCCAAAAAGCTAGCCTAAAATCATCAACAAGAGTTGAATCATAAGGAGAGAGCCCTCTCCGATTGCAGGTGGGCTAGAACCTGCAATCCAAAGATTGGTTTGTGGTTACCTCGGCCGTATCCCTATTAGGAGCCTAGGGACAACCTAAGTGATAACAGACGGAAATAATGGATTTTCATTGAAAACTAAGAGTGAAAACCTAGCAGTAGAGCGGCATGACCAAAGAAGGTCAAGTGAGAAATGAACTGACACAACAAAAGCATAAAAAGGTCATTAACCAAACAATAAAACCCTAAATTCATTTTGATCGTTGATTTACCAACAAGAAACCTGAGTCATTGGTTGAGTCAAATTATTAGTGTATATTTGAAAATATTGATGAATTTTCTGCTTATGCATAAAACAATCCAAAATTACTCTAATGACATATGTAACCCAGTTTAATAAACAAATAATACCATATGTAACCCAGGTTAATAACCAAATAATACCACATCGAAAAAAATTATAAAAGCCATTACCATATATTTTACCCAGTTTCCACATCTCATTATATCAAAGTTGTGAAACTTGTTTAAGGAAATGTGTTGCATACAATGGTGAACCATTAAGCTATAGTGAATATTTAGATAGACGAAGTAAAATGGAAGTTCATGACTAGGCATCAATGTCAACATTGTATCCACATCTAATAATGTGGGATGGTGTTATATACCTAGGGGGGATAATATGGGGTACAAAGGGAGGTACCCAAGGTAATAATGTAATAATGGGATGGGCCATAGTAATAAATGAGGTGGTTAACCCATATCATGTAAGGGACCAAAAGTAGTTAATAATAATGTAATGGGCCCATGGTATTAGTCGATGGTATGAGGGAACCATGGTAATGATCCATGGTATTGTATGTATGAGGCCTATATAGAGGCTAGAGACTCCACATGAAGGAAAGTGAAGGAATTGTGTGAAGGAATAATGTCAAGAACTATTGTATGAACAGGCATATGGCTTGTGGAGTGTTCTCCTTCCTTAAGGAGTGAATATATGGTGTTGCCCTACCTTAAGGGTTTGATTAATAAAGAAGTATTTCTATCTATTTCAGATCTTGTTATTCTTGGGTTTATTTGTATTCTCATATCTTTTTGGGTTAGATCTATAACAAGTGGTATCAGAGCTATAACAGATGGGCTGTTGACACCTAATCATACGGATTGGGTGAACAACTATAAATAGTGTAAATAAATAATAGAGAAAATGGAGAATCGTCGGGAGATGAAACTCAATAGTCACTCCCTCTTGTATATAATAATGAACTGCCTAAATGAATAATACAATCTCATTTTTGAGGAGTTACCTCCTGGCCTGACATGGTATCAGAGCCAACTCTATTTTTAGCATTCCTGCCCTTGTAACTCCCTTCTGCCTATTCTGCCCATATTGTAGAACTGTCACCTCTAAATGTACTGTGGTGTGGTGAGTGCATATTTTGTGATATTGGATTATGGCAAATATTGGCTTGTACGCATAGCTCTGTCTCTGCTATGCTAGTAACACCATTCTGCTTGCAACAATTCTTTGCTACTCCTCTCTTGATATCTTCCACAGTCACCTATACTGTGTTCAATACCCTTTGTCGTTGAGCTTCCAGTAATTACCTCCCCATTACCTCTCAGTAGCTCATTTATCACTGTTAAACGCTTCCACAATGGGACAAGACTAAACTATAGCTTTGTGGGCTCATCACCTCACACTGCATTGAATGCTGGTATTCAATGCGTTGAATGTTGAACAACCCTCATTCCCTCCTTTCTTATTGGATCTGTTCTCCCTTTCCATAATAGGGTTGTTCCACCATATTTAAGGTTCTCTGGCCCTTTAGAGCTCCACCAACACGAAGGATTTCGATCTCCCTGGTGTCAATAAAACAACAAGTATTCCGTCGGAAAATGGTTGATTCTGCTTGGATTGTCGAGAATATACCAGAGTGAAAAATTGTAGTCTCCAACATAAAGTTCTGAACAATTGCGAGGTTTGATAATTCCAAGTGTTTCAACAGTTAGTGCGACAAAACTTGTTGAATGTGGTCTGCCATTGTCTTGTCCTTGGACTAAACATTACTACATTTTTGGCTTTTGGAACCAGAGATTTGGGTATATGAGGAGTTGTTTTTGAGTTGCAAAGATTCGAAGATGTGACCTATGAATTTTTTTTTTTTGGCTTGTTGCAATTTCTTTCATGATTTTGTGCCCCTGTTTTGTAAGAAACTGTAGCTAGTTTTTCGGTTGTCATAAGAATTCAGAATATTGCTACTACACTGCAATTTTTTGTACATCAAAAGCGCATTGTTTTTTTCCAGCAAAAGTTTCTTTTTACAATACACAGGTTTTACAATGCATTCATTGATATCTATTGTGGGAGTGGTTCTCACTGGCAACGAGAACTATCCAGAAAGGTTGCGGAAAATCAAACGCACTCTCATTTTTAATGAGCTGTGGATAGGAGTGTATGTTGGAGAAGGTGACAAAGAGCCAGAACAACCTACCTCAGACAAGGAATTCACCATTTGGGGAAATAAGAACAACAAGGCTTATGCATTGATTTTCGCATCAATAAATGAGGAGGTGAGTCGCCATATTTCACCATTTTCAAATGCTTTCGAAGCCTTACAAAAACTAAAGGAACTATATGACTCGCACTCTACACTTGAAGTTGTTCAACTCATGATTAAATTGTGTAGCCTTGAATTACAAAATGATGATCCTCTTGCTCTTTCATCGGAAGTAAAATCTATTATGCATGATATCAAAGTCACTAATGTTGAACTGGACATTCCTCTGATAGATTTTCTCAAGGCACTTTATCCCACTTACTCAAATTATCTTGAGTCATTGCAAGCAAATGGAAACCTCAAAGATATTACCTTTGACTCCCTTGTGAAAAAATTTGTTGAAAGAGAGAGAAAGCTTTGGGAAGAAGACAACTCCTCAGTCTTCTGAAGAGGCTGTGTGTCTTGCACATAGAGAGAAGAATCTTGCTCAAGATTCTTCCAAAGGAAGAGGTGGTCGAAGAGGAAGAGGAAGAAATTTCAGAGGCAGGGGGGCAGACAGTCTCAAGGAGAAAAGTCAGATTTGCATTGCATACGTTGCAAAAGAGATGGATCACATGATGTATCCACATGCAAGTTGCCTTGGGACATAATTAAGTAGGAAAGAAACCAACCCAAAAGTAAAACTAATGACAAAGAGAAAGGTAAAGCACCTGAATCCGCTCACTATGTTGTGGAACATTGTAATATTGGAGTAAATGAAGACTTATTTAATGCTTCATTTGCTTCTTGGAAAAATGATTGGTTGCTTGACTCAGGAGCAACCTACCACATGAATTTTAGAAGAGATTTGTTTGAAGAATTTATTGACAATGTTGATGGAGCAGTATACTTTGCAGGAAAATCAAAACTCAAGCCATCAGGGCTTGGCACAATGAGGCTTAAATTGCCTGGTCTTCCAGACTTTCTTCTGCGTCATGTTTTATATCTCCCACAGCTGAGGAGAAACTTGTTTTCCTTGGTCCACATCCACCAGCAAGGACACTCCATTCACATGTTTGATGGCAAGGTTGAGGTGAGAAAAGCATCAGACCACTCACTTGTCATGACGGGGATAGAAGAAGAAAGGCTTCTCAAGTTGTAAGGTACCTCTTCTCGTACACAAAATTTCTCATACAATTCTCATTATGATGAAGGTATATTTCCATCAAGTTTATTATGGCATGCTATATTTGGACACTTGAACTATGGTAGCCTCTGCTTGTTGAAAAAAATGGTGTTACTGGTTTGCCTACAATTCCTAGGAAACTTAAGCAATGTGATGCTTGCATACTAGGAAAGCATAAAAAACAGTCTTTTCATGATTCACATTCTAGAGCAGATAGAAAACTTGAACTCATTCATTTAGATTTATGTGGTCCAATGCTTGTTCGTTCTGCAAATGGAAATAAATATATGATGACATTTATTGATGACTACACCAGAATGTGTTGGGTTTATTTATTGAAGAACAAATTTGATGCTTTTCAAACATTCAAGAACTTTCATACATGGATTGAAAATGATGCACAATCTCATATTGGCTCTATTCGCATTGATAATGGAAACGAATACTCTTCAAATGAATTTGAAAACTATCTTTTCCAACATGGGATCAAACATCAAACAATTGTGCCTTATAATCTCTAATAGAATAGAGTAGCTAAAAGAATGAATAGGACAATCTTAAATATGGTGCACTCCATGATGTTTTTCAAGAATGTAAAATTGATGTTTTGGGTTGATGCAGTTCTATGTGTTGTATATGTAAATAATAGATGTCCATCTAATGCTATTAGAAACAAGACTCCTTATGAAATGTGGTATGGGCATATTCCTTCGGTAAAGCATCTCAGGGTCTTTGGTTCCACATGTTATGCCTTGATACCAAAGGTACATAGAAACAAACTTGGTGCAAGGAGTCGTAATTGTATCTTCCTGGGGTATTCAAACACCTCCAAAGAATATTATCTCTATGATGAAGCTAATAAAAAGTTTGATGTATCTAGAGATATAATCTTTCTTGAATCATCCAAAATTGATAATGTTGTTGAGCGGTAACTTGATCGCTTGGATAGATTCACAAATGCAAAAACATTTCAAGAATTTGATCATACAACAACGGATGATACTTTGAGTGATTTGATTGACAGAATTGGGAGACTCAATCTTGATTCAGTCCCAACTCAATCAATGGAGCAGCCTGGACCATCTCAGAAAGGTCCCCCAAATTGGCTGACAAAGACACTTGAAAGTGTTCATCCTGATGAGGTTGTGTTGGCTTGTTGGGGCCTGACCCAGGTTCGGAGGTGATTTAGCCAAACAAATCTCGGTACTACTGGCCCTTTCGGTAGCAATCTGCGGAGCGCAGACTGAGGTCTCACTCGAAGTAGTATGGGAGGGTGCTAGAACCAGGTTTCCGCACCCTGGAGATGTCTGATGAGTTCAAGTGGTCCATGGTTCAACCCTGCACGCACGTTGCTATGCACACTTACCTGTACCTCACAACCTGAGATGTTGCCTTCGTGTAGCCCTACTCGGGGTCCAAACGCTGTTATTACCCAAGTCCTTACTAGTATTCCATTGTTAGTTGATTAACTTATCTTACTTGCATGTGTAAAGTGTACTTAGAAATATAAATCATTCATACAAGTGCGTGGAGTAAATAAACAATATAATTCCAATTTATATCAAACATGTAATAACTCAAGAACAGATACACAAAATTTGGATAAAACTTCTCTTTATTATTCTCTTCTTTGGTACAAACTCGACTCCACCCTACGCACTCAGCTGTAGGGGTCTGCGCACTTAGCTGCGCGCAACTAGGCCTCTGTGCACTCAGCTGTAGAGCCTTCTCCTACTCTATGACCCAAAGACACACTTAGACACTTACGACTCAATCCCTGCAACTGGTTTCTATTCCATACTTCCTTCTCCAATTGGTTTTCTTTTACACTTAGAGCCTTGCTCTATTTATTCAATCCCATGGTCCGCAGACCATGGGTATGCCGACATTACATTACAAACTAGGGCAGACAACCCTATGACTCTAGCATACTTCCACACCTACAATTTGCGGGGATTTACAACATCATTCGGTCAAAACATGGGCTTTGAGCCCCAAAACATGGTTCGGGGGGGGATTCCATGCCCAACAGGCACCCAACACAAACATCGTGACTTGCCCTTAAGTCACTCTGTTGGAGCAGCGATCTTGGCACGGAGTTCCTCCAACTGTACTCAAACTGTGCTGATGTCGGCAGCGCACTAAGCTGCTGCTTGCTAAATCTGTTACTTCCTCTGTTCTGAGACCTCCATGTCTGGGTTGTTTCCATACATCTTCACCAGTATCTTCTGCATATGTTTAAAGTCCCGCACCTTTGTTGGGCTCCTCGGAGCACGAAGACTGTGCTTCGGCTGGCTAGTCAGATAGCCAGCCCACCTGTGTAGGGCTTCAAGCAACTGCCATTTACTTTGCTTGGGAAGGGTTCTCCATTTAGTTTGACTAGCTAGACCATGCCTTCGTTTGTGACCTCCTTAACCACGTATGGTTCCAGCCAATTCATTCTGAATTTCCTTGGAAAATTTTCAAACTTATTGTCATACAGCATAACTAAGTCATTTACCTTAAAGGTGCACAACTTAATATGGCAATCGTGTCAGGCCTTCTCACGTTTCTTTTGTACCTGCTGATGAAAACTAGCCAAGAACTCTTCCTCCTCAAGTTCTTCCAATTGCGCGAGCCTTTCTTCTAGAGCTTCGCGATCTTTCATCCCTGTGAGCGATGTTATGCATAGACTAGGCTTTGCATGCTCCATAGGGATTACAGCCCCTACTTCATACTTCAGCTTCGGAAATGCTTGCACGGTCAGGGTTTTGCACATGTTCCTATAATCCCATAGAACTGGTGGTACGCGCATATCCCAGTCATTGCGTCTCACATGGTGGATTGTGTTGAGCACTTTGCACACCTTGTCAAAGGCTTCCCTATGTATAATCTTTGGTGCACTCGGTATTATCATACTTCGTCGTTCATGCCCTCGTCTTGCCCGCTCCTGCTTGTTGTTCATGTTTTCTATCGTGAGGACCGTGTGCATTCGTGCAAGTTGCGTACCATACGCCTGTACCATCTTGAGAGGTGTACGTGCAAACTGTTTCATCCATCATACTCGGCTTCCGTTCGTAGCTAAGGCTTTCCAAACTGTATAAGCATCATTCTTCTGCAGTCGCGCTAGTTCTCAAAACTTCTTTGATGTGTACCCCACCATCTTGCCGGCGTAGCGCGTAGTGCCCATTTCAGAGCGTCAAAACACTGCTTTTTTGGCACCTCTCTTTCAAATTTGTTCAGGAATTCATCCACCACTGTCAACCCGTCATACATAGCCAGAGCCCTTACCTCTGTTGTCATGCAGCGCAGTGATCTTACCATCATGTTGCAATTAAGCGTGCCATCTATTGTTGGATTCACCCAGTCCTGCTCCCATGTGGTGATTTTGTAGATACAGTCTAGATCGTCGTTGCTCTCATCGTCACGTAGTAGCTCTGTGTAGCGCGATCCTTCCGTAGGGTCTAAAGGTACCACTACGCATAGTGACTTTTTCTCAAAAATCATCTTGTGCTTCTTTAGATTTATCACTCCATTCATATCAGTGGCCCAATCTATTCCTAGTAGCGCGGGATAGGGATTGTTGTCATCGACAATCTCGATCACTTCAAAATTTGCAAGCGCGCTCGTACCTTCGATATCTACCATTATTTCCTGCAATCTTCCCATCGGTAGGATCTTCTGTTGGTTCGCCATTCGCAATTGAATAGGAGACCATTGCAACGCGGGCCTATCCATGCACTCCCTTATCTGTTTTGGAAGCACGTTCACGTCCAATCCTAAATCTAGAATCACTTGATCCATTTCATATTCCCTGATTTGCGTAATCAATCTCATCTCCCTTCCTGTTCATGTTGTGTGCTTCCCGAGCTTCCGGACTACGCGCAGTTCTCCTAATCCAGTGCACTTAGTGATGAGTTCTTGTAGTCCCTTCACAGCCTTGCTTTCGTGCAGTAACTTCATGCATGTCTCCAGAAAGGTAGTAAGCATTAATGGGTCTATCTTTGATTCTAGTTTGTCTTTACTACCTGAAGTGGAGGCCTCTATGAAGCTCTTATTAGCTTCCATGAATGTCTCCTTTGCGCGCCCCAAATCGAACTCTGGTTCCTTTGTAGGAGCCTTGCGAACCTAAGAACTCTCTTCAGGCTACTTTCCCTTGTCATCTCCTGTCGTGATACCACTTCGAAGCACGATTTTTACATTTGGGTCCTCTTTGCGCAACTCAAACTTCATCATTTGTAGGTTCTGAGTCGGGGGAGGCTAGAGTATTCCTTTATCGCACAACCTCACTATCAGTGTGGGGCAGTCCTCCGTCTCATGATCAAACTGGGTACAATATAAACATGATGCTCTCGTTGGACTTGTACAATCGCAGGCATAATACCCTGGCCCTCTGCAATTGTAACAAATTAGTTGTCTGAGACCCCTTCCTGGTCCCATTCCACCTCGACCTCGTCCGCACCCCTGAAATCTAGTGCGCGCCATCCCTGCATTTTGATCGAGGGCTCATGTTTCAGTCTGAACTTGTCTAATCCATTATTAGTTCATAGCTTCTACAAGTGCGCTCATCATGTCTTACCGACCTGTAGAAATTACAAAACAATTGTTGGGACGTTTGTGTATACTTTTGTAATAGGTGGCAATTATTTGTGGCATGCTTCCCTCATGTCTGACAAATCGCGCACTATAATGCAGGTGACGCACTTGGTCCTGCTTATGCCTCTGGTCTCAATGACATTGGCCCTCCTCCCGCTAGGTAGTTCGCGAAGACTGGACAATGGTCCTTGTCATGCCCCTGACCTTTGCATTTTATGCACCATACCTCCTCGCACACTTTTGGGTGAGTTTTCCTGTCCTGTTTCAAACTTTTCATTTCCAAACACAAATTTTTCAGTTGTGTGTGGATTTGTTGGACTCCCAGGCCAAGATATTGTATTGGGGTCTCGTGCAGTCTCATTGCAATCTCCAAAGCTTCGGCCTAGGTGGATAACTTTTGCTGCAACAACGTCATCCTTAGATGCAACGTTAGTGATGATACAAACCATGTGTGGTGTTGCCCATCCATCAAGGTCATGTTAGCTTCGCGAATCATACCCTTTAGTCTCTGATCCAGTTCCCAGGGGGTCTCGCCTGGAAGCATCGTGATTTCCTTAAACCCAATAATTGACTGTGTCTCTGATTTTTGCTTGCTAAATTCCATGTTCAGCGCAACTTGGATATCTGTGACCCCTGCATATGGATTGTCGTGGGAATGCTTAATGTACCATGTCAGTGTGCGATCCTACAATATGCTTACCAATGTTTCCTTCTTTATGTTGTCATCCGTGACTCCTTGCGCTTCCCATACAACCTTTACCACGAACCAAAATTGGTCCGGATCTTCGCTCCCTACTCCTTTGAACACCGGCAACTTTATTGCGCTCGCCATATTGAACTATAGTGGTGGAAAAGGTGGTGTGGGTGGAGATGGGGGTGAATATGGTGAGACTGGTGGTGGTGTAGGTGAAGGTGGTATGTGCAGAATTTGTTGCCTTATCAGACTAATCACACTTCTTGGTGAAACTTTTGCGAGCTCTTCCTCACTTTCTTGCCAAGGCAAAATCAAGGGGCTATTCTCTATCTTTGCGCTACCTTCGTTTCTATATATTCGACGAATTCGCTTAGCCCCAAACATCAATTTATTCGCATAACCCCCTTTTCACACAATATCATTTCAATCCAAGTGTTAAAAGATTTAATGTACTTAACTCGCAATCCTTTGAGGAAGTTTCGTTCTGCCTTGTTATAGCTGACTGAAGTATCTACTGCTAACTTGGTGAGAAACCCTCCTATAATTTGATCGAGCCAATGGTCCACAACGCGCGCGATCTTATCTTCCGATGCTTCTAGTCTGCGCACCAATTTTGGAGTCCACACAATCGGTTTGTCAAGCTTATACCTTCCTTGACTGTCTCCTAGCTTGACGAACCACTTGTAGAACTCAGAGGAGAAGGATGCAAAGAAAATCTCGTGGATTTCTGTATATAAGTAGTATTCTAACCATTGTTCCTTCGACACTCACGGATTCCTATTTTCATGTGTCGCAAACTCATGAATCTTTCTGTCCAACCACCTTTCAATTTCTTTCTTTATCGGATTCCAGTGACACGACATCAGACATCTCTTATGCAGATCTCGGTCCCAGCAATGGAACCATTTGTTGGCTTGTTGGGGCCTGACCCAGGTTCGGAGGTGATTTAGCTAAACAAATCTCAGTATACTGGCCCTTTTGGCAACAACCTGCGAAGCGCAGACTGAGGTCTCACCCAAAGTAGTATGGGAGGGTGCTAGAACCAAGTTTCTACACCCTCGAGATGTCTAATGAGTTCAAGTGGTTTGCGGTTCGACCCTGCGTGCACGTCACTATGTGCACTTACCCGTACCTTGCAGCCTGAGATGCTACCTTCGCGCAGCCCTACTCGAGGGCCGAACGTTGTTATTACCCAAGTCCTTACTAGTATTCTGTTGTTAGTTGATTAACTTATCTTACTTGCATGTGTAAAGTGTACTTAGCAATATAAACCATTCATACAAGTGCACGCAGTAAATAAACAGTATAATTGCAATTTATATCAAACATGTAATAACTCAAGAACATATACCTAGAATTTGGATAAAACTTCTCTTTATTATTCTCTTCTTCAATTACAGACTCGACTCTGCCTTGCACACTTAGTTGCAGGGGTCCGCGCACTCAGTTGCGGACAACTAGGCCTTTGCGCACTCAGCTGCAGAGCCTTCTCCTACTCTATGACCCAAAGACACACTTAGACACTTACGACTCAATCCCTGCGACTAGTTTATATTCCATACTTCCTTCTCCAATTGGTTTTCTTTTACACTTAGAGCCTCGCTCTATTTATACAATCCCATGGTTTGCGGACCATGGGTAGGCCAACATTACATTACAAACTAGGGCGGACAACCCTATGACTCTAACATACTTCCTTGCCCGCAATTCACGGTGCTTTACAACATCATTCGGTCAAAACATGGGCTTTGAGCCCCAAAACATGCTTCGGGGGAGGATTCCATGCCTAATAGGTTGGAAAGACAGGAACTAGAAATTCAACCCGGCAAAATGGAGGTGATGTAGATGACTCTGATTCACCTGTTGATATGGATGTTTCTTATGATTTTGAATTGAATTTGTCTACAGATTTTGAACCAACTTCCTTCAAAGAATCTACTTCTCATGATGAATGGAAAGAATCAATGCAAAAGGAGTATGATGCCTTGATAAAGAATGGCACTTGGAAGCTAGTTGATCCTCCATTGTGAACCAAACCAATTTGTTGCAAGTGGGTCTACAAGAAAAAGTATAAAGTTGATGGCTCACTTGACAAGCACAAAGCCAGGCTTGTGGCAAAATGTTTTGCACATAAGTAAGGGGTCGATTATGAGGAGACTTTTTCCCCCACAGCAAAATGGGCTACCATCCAGAAACTCTTTTCCCTAGCAGCTCAACGGTTGGAAAGTCCATCAAATGGATGTAAAATCTGATTTCTTGAATGGAGTTCTAAAAGAGAATGTTTTTATGTCCCAGCCTGAAGGATTTGTTGTGAAAGGACATGAACATAAAGTATGCAAACTTGTGGAATCCTTGTATGGCCTCAAACAAGCACCGCGAGCTTGGTATGAAAAACTAACTAAGCATCTTTTGAAACTCAATTTCAAACATTATGATCTTGATGATGCAACTTTGTTTGTCAAGAAAGCTGGAAAAACTGTTGTATATCTTGTGGTATATGTAGACGATCTTTTGATGATAGGGAACAATGAGAGCTACATTGCATCCATAAAGAAGGAATTGAGGAAAGGTTTTGAAATGATTGATTTGGGCTATGTTCATTACTATCTTGGTATTGAAGTAACTCAACATTCGAAGTCCAATATTCCTTTCTCAAAAGAAGTACATTAGAGATCTGTTGAATAAGGTTTGGCATGGCTGAATACAATCCTCTTACTACTCCAATGGAACAAAACTTAAAGCTCACATCCATTGAAGGAAAAGAATTTGAGGATGCAACAAAGTATAGACAACTTGTAGGAAGTCTCAACTACTTGACTACCACTAGACCAGACATTTCGTTTGCTGTTGGAATCCTCTCCAGGTTTATGCAAAAGCCTTCTGAGGGACATTGGTCTGCTGCAAAAAGAGTTCTAAAGTACTTGAAGGGAACTCAAGACTTTGGACTCAAGTATACACAGGTGGGTGACTTCAACTTGATTAGATACTCTGATTCAAACTTCGATGGAGACAAAGAAACTGGGGTATCTACTTCGGGTTATGCTATGAGTCTTGGATCAGAAGCTGTCTCTTGGAGATCACGCAAACAATCAATTCTAGCAGATTCCACAACAAAGGCAGAATATGTGGCAGCAGCTAAGGCAACAAAAGAAATTGTGTGGCTCTGGAAAATTCTGGAAGATTTGCAGGTAAAACAAGTACATTTGACTCCACTCATGATTGACAATACCTCGGCACTAAAGATGGCTTAGAACCCAAAGTTCCATGATCGAACGAAGCACATCAATACAAAATATCATCAGATTTGACTCATATTGAGGCCAAAACAATCCATCTTCGCCATTGTTCCACTAATGAGCAGATTGCAGACATCTTCACCAAAGCGCTTGGAAGAGAAAAGCTTGAAAGATTCAGAATGATGCTTGGACTCACCCAACATCCCTTCAGATTAAGGGGGGGAATGTTGACACCTAATCATAGGGATTGGGTGAACAACTGTAAATAGTGTAAATAAATAATAGAGAAAATGGAGAATCATTGAGAGATGAAACTTAACAGTCACTCCCTCTTGTATATAATAATGAGCAACTTAAATGAATAATACAATCTCATTTTTGAGGAGTTACCATCTGGCCTGACACGAGCCAAGGTCCATAACTTTTTATATAAATGTCGCAAGAGCATTTTATGATAAACCAAAATAATAGACCATATACAATGTATAAATACAAAACATTGAAATCTTATAAGTATTCAAAAGTTTAGTTCATTGCAAAAGAAAAATAGGCCAACACTAAGTTTGTGTGATAGTTTGAATGTGAAACTATTGTATACTTAAGAATTGAGAATTGAGCTTAAATATATATGTGTATATATATAATGATGTTGGGATGAGAGCCATTGATTGGTAGTCCTTTGTGAATAAAATTAATAAAAGGCATTAGACTATATAGTTGGTAAAGTAATAAAGAAGTTAATTTATAAAATTTTAAAAGTTGGTTTTCTAATACAAATTTCTAATAATAGTGTAAGAAAGACAAGGAAATGACTTTTATCATAATTATATTCATTATACGAACAAGTAATGGAATACTACATCTCACATAGGCATTCATAAGAACAGCTATTGAAAAATAGACTGACAATTATTAAAATTGGAGATGTAGAGTACAATTTCTTAAAAAAAAAATAGTTGATATAATGAGGGTCTTTACAGGGAAGCACTCCAACTTACCACTAAACGACAACTCAATGGTTTTGTTATAAAATTTTGGCAAATATTGAGAAGAACATGGAGGTGGACTTGGATCCATAAGGAGCCATCTAAACTTGTAGCAAACTTCCCTATATTGGTTAGAATTTGATGCTACAAAAAATAAGATTTCACATTGATTTGGAATTCTAATTAAATATTCGATGATTGACTCTATTCAGAATTGGGTGAAACCCACAAGGGTGTTGCATAGGCTTGGATTAGGTAGGAATCTTGCTCCCACCTAAAATTTCTACTAAATCTTATTAAATTTGGCGTAAGAAAAAGGGTCCATTTACTATAAGATGAATTTAATCCAAATATGTTATATGTACATGTGAATCATAACCTATTGGTGCCATAAGTTTAACCCATGGCTACCTCAAGGTGTTGGATAAAGGCCTATAAGAATGGAGCTAAGGTAAAGGTATATACCTTAAGAAGACCATAGGGCATATTTCAATCATCATATGTATATGCAAGTCATCATCTCTTAGTATGATAAATTCAACCACTCCCTATAACTACCTTAATAACTACTTTATTGTATTTAGTAAAATAGTAAAAGCCTATTAATTTAGAACATGATGAATAGTACTCACCTTAAAATTTTAAATATTAGCTTAAATAGATAATATGTAGAAATAGATTAACAATGTATCTAAAAGTGAGCCTAAATACT
This sequence comes from Pinus taeda, assembly GCA_000404065.3. Lineage (NCBI taxonomy): Eukaryota > Viridiplantae > Streptophyta > Pinopsida > Pinales > Pinaceae > Pinus > Pinus taeda. The sequence continues at coordinate 24,476 of APFE031733362.1, forward strand.
TCAATATATCCTTACTTTAAATACAAATACAAATATTTTCATATAAAATCCATAAGAACAATATTTAATAAATAAAATATGCTTTTAAAAATATACAAAGTAAATTTTTATTTCATAATATGCACACAAATCATCATGTTATAAGTTCAACCACTGCCACTACTACTTTACTTTTATTCATGAGATTGAAAGCTTTACCAAAGTGTAAAACTTTTAATCTTCCAAACACCTTGGACTCTTATAGTGAGTTCTTTCCTCGCACTAAAAAACAATTAATAACTTTGATAACCCACCTAATATTACCATGAAAAAGGAGTGGCAAATTCCCACTTATTGTTACTAGATTACAAGTCTAGCCTATGATGAAGTGATGAATATGGGCTCCTTTAATGCTGAAAGTGGCATGATTTAAGATATCTGGAAAACTATTATAGTTTGTTAAAGGGATGCATGCGAAGGCATCTCCCAGCACATGTCAAGCATAACTTGAACCCTGCAGAAGGTATATATTTAAATATTTAAATTGTTTTTAAAAGTTGTTGAGAAAGTGTTAGAGAAAAGTACTTGCCAACCACCAGATGTTCATCATTATTTTACATGAAGTGCCATATACCGACTTTTGTGAAACCCCTATTAAAACAATAAACAAAGAGACATAGAAGTGATTTGATTGTCCTTAAGGAGGTCCATGGTGGCCCATTAATTCTAGCATCTCTAAGTGTGTTAGGACTCACTTAAATGAGAATGTTGGGTTGAAATTTTTTTGACAACTGAGTTGAAATGAGAATATTACAAAGTCAGAGACTTGCCACCCACTACTGGTGGAGGGACCAAGGTATTTCAAAGGATATTTCACTTTCATTTTTCTAAAGCCAAGGGAATAAATAATGTTATTTTGTCCATTAAGAAACATAATGGAAGGATGAACAGGGTGATCCAGGACATAAAATGTAATAAACAAAGAGTAAGGACACACAATCATATGTTCCTTTTATTCTTTTTGGCCTTGCAAAAGAAGTTAGGTCCTGTGCATATGATGGCTATGCCTACTAAGTGGGGGTGTGGATAATTCTTCCTAAGCATATCCACCATAGGAGTCAAAATCACATGATTTGGGGTCCTTCAACCAACTGGTTCCTAGAGATTTCCCATAACTGATTCCTTAAAAATACCGCTGGGTGTAAATGCTCTTCATTGCTTCTATCCATCCCTTTTCAAATCACACTCTTGCTTTCTCTCAAATCAATGGATCTAGGTGGGCCCTCTGTACATCTTCCATTTAAATTCTCAAAATTTGCCAATTCCAACCACTCCACTCACTTGGACAAACATGAATCACAATGACTTTGATTAGCAGATTTTTTTGAGCACTAAGTAATTGTATTTAGTTGTCTCATACTTTTGAATTATGACGTGACTTAATGTGCTCATGTGACTTGACTTGTTTCCAATGCTTGGTTTACAAGCTGAAATTCTCTCACATATATCTGCTTTGTCACAAAGTTGCTTTGATTTGATATTTTCACTCGTTGAATTCTTCTGCTAAATTTCGTTAGCTTTATCACAAAGTTGCTTTAGTTTGATTTTTCAATAGTGGAATTGGTTGGAAAAATTCAATAAATTTTAAAAGAAAATGAAACACTGTTATATTATACTCTTATAAAATTTCAAATATTCTATAAAATAACATATACTTATTCTCACATACAAACTAACATCTTTTTAAAAAATCATTGCAATGACACATTTCTTTTTTAATTTCCATTTATTTAAAACTGATAGCTTTATCAGTGAGAAAGTGTTCTATGGGAGATTTTGCCTTCATGATGAGGAGATCATGCTTCAGCTGATTTTTAGGAACTAAAAACATTCTTTGTATATTCATTAACTTTATAATTCTGCTTCTAGAATACAGAATATTGCCAACTAATTGGCATTATCTTAGTTTTGTCACTGAATATATTTATTGTATATTCTCCACTTTATAGCTACTTTGTAAAAATACAAATTTGAACTCCGAATCCAACTTAACTTTGTATTTCTGTCTGAAGGAATATATTTTGGGGGGAGGGGAAAGTTAATGAGTATTTCGAGGTTGATGAGTAAGAAGCACTTTGCATTTAAAGTGTATATGTTGATATATATATATTTGTCAGTTGTAAAGTTGATGTACATTGGATGAAGATTTTTATTGTCAGTTTATATATATATATGTATTTAAGATAATATTAAAGTTGAGTTATATTAAAATTTTAATTAAGATAATTTAATAGATTTAGTTATTTATTGGTATTTTAAAATATGATGTTTTAAAGATTTTAAAGCGAGTTGTTTTTTGAGATTTTTTGGAAATTTTCCTAGTGAGTTTTTTTGGTTTCATTTCTTTAAATTTTCACAGGGAATTTATTGAAATCACAAGTTTGATGGGTAACCCCTGCACAATCCAAGTGCCCTAGGGTTTTTCTGGGTGCAGAATCCGTACATACAATCAAAACACAGTTTAAAATAACACAAATCAAAATTTCACCTCAAAAATTTCCACCAGATTCTAACACCAAACAGTCCAAATAATCACACTAAAACAACTCCATTTTAAAATATAATTTTAATAAATATATTAATTTTTAAAAATCTAAAATTTTAATAAACACATTAATGCACTGAGAATTAAATATCATTTTGATAATAAATAAAAATTTGAGTGGTTTTTTAAAAATGTAGTGTTATTCTCTTCTAACGGTTCTTGTTCCCATAGAGATATGTTTTGTTTGCTTTTTCGGATTGTTCTTTTTATGGATAGTTTCACCTAATTCAAATTAGGTACCAATGTTGGGTATCTTTGGTGGAACAAATTTCCCCAACAATCACTTAAAAGAAGCATTGTTATTTCCTTCTAAAGGTTCTTATTTTTGTATAGATATGTTTGTTTTTATGGGTCGTTTCATCTAGTTCAAATTAGATATAAATATGGGGTATTTTTGGTAGAATTAATTTCTCCAAGTGATCGCATCTTTTAAGTAGTTTTAGGCAATTTAGGTTAGGTGCAAATTTTAGATATATTTGTTGGAATAGTTTTTCTCAAGTAATTAATCTTAACGAACATATTGTTTTATGAGTTGTGAGGTGCATTAATTTCATTTTAACCAACCTAGATTCATCTTAATTCTCCATTTACCAAGCACAAAGAGGGATCAAATCTCTTTTCACTTTAAAAGAGGTTTGTATCTCAAGAAATTTGAACCCTCTCAATACTTGGTAGATCTGGAGTTAAGATGAATATAGTTTGGTTTAAGTATTAATTATAATTATAATTATTAATTTTATCTTATTTTATTTTTAGTTTTAGTTTTAGTTTTATGGAATTTGATAAAAAACTAAATTAGTTATAATTTTTTGACAAAAACTAGTTCTTATCGTTAGTTTTGATTAAATAATATTATTATCTTAACGACTAATTCTAACATGATGCATCTCGCTGCTATCAATTTTTTCACCTTGGTCCTAAAGAAACGTAGACCATCAAACATTGCAGATGTGATTGATCCGAAAGCTAACTACAAAAATAAATATGGATCACAAAAAGTCACCTTGGTTCTAAAGAAACGTAGACCATCAAGCATTGCAGATGTGATTGATCCGAAAGCTAACTACAAAAAAAAAATATGGATCACAAAAAATCTTAGATCAAATAATTTGGTTCAGCTAAAATGTTTTATTGATAATTATAATTATTAATTTATTGTTTTATTTATATTTGTTTTTATATTTATATTAATTTGACTTAGTCACAATTTTAAACAAAACATTTATTAAACACTCTACTATATTGATTGGAAAGTACTTCTAAGTCATTAATTCTCATATTAAAAAAATACTTCTATGTTACTCAAAAATTAAAATTAAAATAAATAAACAAATTTAAAAGAAATGACTATGATTAAATTCCACTCATTTATTTTTAAACCACACCAACTTATTCTTAATCTTAAATGAAACATAATAACACAAAGATATGTTAAGAATTAAGCTTAGACCTAGCTATAAGGTAAGCATCCACTAATTTTTCATTAAAATACAACTATATTTTATCATTAAAACACTAATTTATCATTAAAATACAACTATATTTTATCATTAAAACACAACTCTATTGGATAAATTATAAATCAACTACACTGGATAAATTATAAATCAACTACACTGATAAAAAAATTTGCGATATTGCTTTTGAGAATCTTAAATGGAACCATAACCGACAAAATATATTAATAATCAAATTCAAACCTCACCATGGTAAACTTAGATCTAACTTATCATTAGACCAAAACCCAAATGAGTTGATTAGAATTCAACAATGTCATCTAATTTTTAGAGCATATTATTTTGAAGGGTTTAAAATTAAAACTTAAACAAATGCAAATCTACAAATAATTAAATAGAATAACCTGAATGAATATGCTTTATTTTATAATACATTAAATTAAAA
>APFE031733362.1:32170-60594 GCA_000404065.3 Pinus taeda
GAAGTTTTAGAGGAAGATTTCAAAGAGAAGAAGGCAACAGTTCACAACAGGAAGAATCATCAAGAGGAGATTACAGAGGATGAAGACCATATCAAAGAGGTAGAGGCCAATATTTTGTGGTAAGATGTTATATATGTAAAAAAGTTGGTCATAAGGCTAATGAATGTCTAGAAATATTTTCTAGTGAAGGAAGCACACATATAACAAAAACTGATACATAAAGTGTACAATCCTCCACACATGAAAATGCACCTGAAACTGGTGAATCCTTAATGATGAAAAGAACCTTATTAAAATCTCGAGAAGAAGTAAAGGGACCCACACAAAGAAAAACATTGTTCAAAACTATTTGCAAATCAGGAGGAAAATGTTGTAAAGTTATCATTGATAGGAGGAGTACTGATAGTTTAGTATCTACTGAAATGGTAGAAAAGTTAAATTTAAGAAAAACTTAACATCCTACTCCTTACAAAGTTTTATGGTTGCAAAAAGGACATTAGATACTAGTTAATGAACAATGTGAAGTGGAGTTTCAAATATGAAGTTACAAGGATAAGGTTCTTTGTGATGTTATGCCTATGGATGTATGTCATATCTTACTTGGAAGGCCATGGCAATATGACAAGAAAGCAATGCACAATGGAAGGAGCAATACCTACACTTTTGAAAAGGATGGTGAAAAGCATGTACTTTTGCCTCTGAAGAATGAAAAAGTACCAGAAGAAGACCAATCCAAGGTAATGTTACTTAGTGGGAAATAATTTCTTCAAGAAATCAAGCATGAGGAGATAAATTTTGCCTTGATCGATAAGCCAAAGGTAGTCCTTACAAGTACAAATTTGAATGATCTTCCAGAAGAAACTAAAAACATGTTGAATGAATTTATTGATATTGTAGTGGATGACTTACCATATGAATTGCCTCCCATTAGAAGTATTATCATCATATTGACCTCATTCTAGGTGCTAGCCTTCCAAACAAAGCAACTTACAAAATGACTCCAAAATAGAATGAAGAGATTAAAAATCAAGTACAGGACTTGCTAGATATAAGTCTTGTTCGAGAAATCTTAAGTCTGTGTGTTGTTCCAACAGTGTTAACTCCAAAGAAGGATGGTGGATGGAGAATGTGCACATATTCTCGAGCAATCAACAAAATTACAATCAGGTACAAGTTTCCATTACCCTGTATTGATGATCTCATAGATTGTCTGAGTGGTGCTGCATATTTTTCTAAAATAGATTTAAAAAGTGGATATCATCAGATCAGAGTCAGAGAAGGTGATGAATGAAAAAGAACATTTAAAACTAATAATGGTTTATATGAATGGTTGGTAATTCCCTTCGGACTTACAAATGCTCCCAACACTTTTATGAGGCTAATGAATTAAATTTTAAAAGAATCCATTGGAAAATTTGTTATAGTTTGCCTTGATGATATCTTAATCTACAGTGAATCAAAAGAAGAGCACCTAAGACATCGTAAGATGGTTTTAATGAAGCCACAACAAGAGAAATTGTTAATCAATCTAAAGAAGTTTAGTTTCATGAAAACATAACTATTGTACTTAGGTTTTGTGATTTCAAGAAAAGGCCTAAAGATGGACCACGAGAAGGTAAAGGCCATAATCAATTGGCCAATTCCAAAAATCATTTCAGAGGTAAGAAGTTTTCATGGATTGGCAAGTTTCTACAGAAAATTCATTAAATATTTTTGTGGCATATGTGATCCAATTGTAGAAACTCTTAAGGAGAAAAATCAACCATTCCATTAGACAAAAGCAACTAATAAAAGTTTCCAATTATTAAAGAAAAAGATCACAAAACAACCTATTTTATCATTGCTATATTTTAATAAGTTGTTTCAGGTTTAGATTGATGCTAGTGGAACTGCAATAGGAGCTGTCTTAAGTCAAGAGGGAAAACCAGTTGCCTACTTTAGTGAAAAACTTAATGAGGCTAAGCAAAAATATTCTTCTTATGATAAAGAATTATATGCCATCATACAAACTTTGAAAAAATGGAGACATTATCTTATGCCAAAAGAGTTCATCCTCTACACAGATAATCATGCTTTACAATATGTTAACAATCAAACAAAATTAAGTCAAAGACATGTAAAATGGATTGAATTCTTACAAATTTCACATTTGTTATCAAACATAAGAGTGGGCAATCAAACTAAGTGGCAGATGCATTAAGCAGAATTAATTTAATTTTGCAAGAATTTCAAGTAAATGTTTTGGGACCTGATGAATTAAAAGATATGTATCAAGATGATCCAGATTTTAAGGAAGCGTATGCAATTTGTCAAAATCCTATCAATAGAGATCGAACCCCATGACTAGATTATATGATACAGGATGGACTTCTATTTAAAGGAAAACAATTGTGCATTCCTAGATGTTCAATGAGAGAAAATTTGTTGAAATAAAAACATAGTGGAGGTTTAGCAGGTCATTTCAGGCAAGATAAAACTCTAGCACAGTTACAAGCATTTTATTATTGGCCTCACATGTCAATAGATGTAAGAAATTTTGTGGAAATATGTAGAATATGTCAATATGTAAAAGGAAGAAGTCAGAACAATGGATTATATCAAACTCTACCAATACCAAATCGATCATGGGATTCCATCAACATGGATTTTGTATTAGGCCTGCCCAAAACACAAAAAGGAAATGATTCAATATTTGTTGTGGTAGATAGATTCTCAAAGATGGCACATTTTATAGCTTGTAAAAAGACAAATGATGCAACTAATATATCAAACTTATTCTTCAAAGAGATAATTAGATTGCATGGATTGCCTACAAGTATTGTTTCTAATAGAGACACCAAATTTGTGGGTCATTTTTGGAGAACTCAATGGAAAAAGTTTGGAACCAATCTCAGTTTCAGCTCAGCATATCATCCCCAAACTGATGGTCAGACCGAGGTGGTAAATAGAAGCCTTGGAAATATCTTAAGAAGTTTGGTAAGCGAACATCCGAAACAATGGGATCAGGTACTTGCTCAGGCAGAATCTGCATATAACAATTCACCTAACAGAAGCACAAGATTAAGACCATTCTAGATTATTTATGGAATGCATCCAAGAGGAATTTATGAATTGAGGAATCTGGGAAAACAACAATTCAGAAGTGCATATGGTGAAGACTTTGCAACCAGTATGCAGGAAATACAAGACACAGTCAAACATTAACTACAAGAAAGCAACAACAAGTATAAACAAAGAGTGGATTCCAAAAGAAGACAACTGGACTTTAATGTTGGAGATTTGGTTATGGCACACCTTCGGAAAGAAATATTTCCTAAAGGGGAATATAATAAATTAAAATTGAAAAAGATTGGACCATGCAAAGTTTTGAGGAAATTTTCCTCAAATGCTTATGAAATAGAACTACCCAAAAACTTTCTTATTTCACCAATCTTTAATGTTTAAGGTCTATACCCCTTTAAGGAACCAATGGATGAATCTACAAATGCACTTATTCATGACAAAATTCAGTGGGAGAAGTAGCTACCTTTAGCACCAGTAAAGCAATTTGAATCCATCATCGATCAAAGAGTAGCTAAAAGGACCAGAAACAAAGAATATTTTCAATACTTGGTTAAATGGAGAAATCAACCAGTTGAAGATGCTACTTGGATGACAACAACTGAGATTCCAAAAATATGGTACTAGTATTGAGGAACTCCATAAACAAAGCATATGAATATATTTTTTCTTCCCTAGTAGTTTGATGCAGGAGCATCTCATATTTAATTTTTTTATGTAATTATTTAATTGAAGAATCTAGGATTTTCTAGAATTAGCGAGTCATTTTAGAATTAATTAAGAGATAGGGAAGTTAGGATAGAATTCTAAAATTGAGAGGATAGCTCTCAACTTCCTCCAAATAACTAGGAGGAAGTTTCTCTAGAAGAGATACGAGAGACTTCTCTCCTCTAAATAAACAACCATGTAATTGTTTGTAATGCTCATGGTTTGGAGTGTGATTTACTTTTTATTAAATTCTATATTGAATTATGTTTTGAGAGTTGCACCAATGGACAATATCGATAGGTGTCATGGAAAATAGAGATAGGTGGTCGCTATATCCACATAAACTATCTAGGCAAATCTACTTGAAGGGATCACTTCCTGCCGACTCATTTTCTTAGCCTAACCCCAAGAGCATCGAGGAGAATTGACCCACAACCTCCCATTAGCAAGGTGCTTTAATGAGAGAACTAGGCCAATTGAGCTAACACTTAGGGCTACAATATGAGTGTCCCATTTGTTATTTAAAGTGCTAAATTTTTTTATGTATTAAAAATTGCATTTTACTTGATGGAAATTTGGGATCTCAACAAAATAAAGGAGTAGTCTTTAAGTGTGACTTTTTGGAGTTCCTAGTGGATTTCTAAGCGACAAAAAAATTATGGCAAAATTTTGATTTGTGTTGTTTAAATTGGTTTTTTGACTGTATATATGGATTTAGCACCCTCAAAAACCCTTGGGGCACTTCGATTGTGAAGCGTCCACCTGTCAAGCTTGTCATTTCAATGAATCCCTACAGGATTATAGACAAATTAAATTAGAAAATAAACTAGGAAACTTTCCAAAAAGTCACACTAAAAGACTACTCAAATAAAAAATTGTATTATCTAATCCATTAAAAAAAGTCAAATTGTAAAATGTTTACACTCAACTTATTAGAACACAACCAAGTTGATCATACATGAATAGATTATACATAAGTTATTATAGTTAGCTCATTAAAATGAGGGAAAATTTTAAGAATGGAAAATTATCTTGAAGTTTAAAAACATTGGCGAATCTCACTAGTCCCTAATATGCAAACTAAAAATGTTTATTTATGTATTTGTAAAATTATTCAAATTTGTATTACATATACTCTCTATATAATGTTGACAATTTTTAGGGTAAAATAATTTTATATTGTAAAATTTGGGCCAATCATTTTTATAAAAGAATGGAAGGTGACAAATATTTTTTTTGGAAAAATCATGGAAAATTAGCCCACTTGCGAATATTAGCCCTTAAAATTTACCATGATTAAAATAACATGTCATGAAGTGTGATTTAAATTTGGAGAAGTTTACATGTTTTAAAATTTAGATATTTTAGATGATCATCCATAGAAAAAAGCCCAAAACGTAAAACATTGAGACTCTACCTATTCTTTAGAGCATGAAGTCAAGTCAATAACTAATTATATGTAACTTATTAATAATTAGCTCATTAAAGTAAACATGTCATAGCACTAAGGGTCAGTTCAAGTTGTTTAAAGCCAGAAGTGAAGATTGATATTGTTGCTAGTTGTTGTTGATAACAAGTTTCTCTCCTGATTCCCTTAGGGTGAGACCTAGTAATTAAAGATGATGATTGACCATCCACAAAATGTGGGAAAATACTCTAGAGTTTCTCATCCTATTGTTGCTAGTTGTTGTTGATCACATGTTTGACTCTCTTGATTCCCTTAGGATGAGACCTAGTAATTAAAGATGATGATTTACCATCCACAAAATGTGGGAAAATACTCTAGAGTTTCTCATGCGTTCATTCCAAGTTGAAAAAAAAAGAACAAACATAATCATATTATAAAGTGAAATTTAAATTTAGAGAAATCTAAATATTTTAAGATTTACATTTTTTTTACTTTTATTATTAAAAAAAACACCAAAACATAAAATATTTAAAATCCACTTAATCAAATAAATAATAAATAAATAAATAAATAATAGTTAGCTCATTAAAATAAACGTGGAGTGAGAAATCTAAACGTTTTATATGATTTAGAATTTTTAAACATGGATCAATCTAACTTTGTAAATTTAAAAATCTAAATGTTTTATTGTTTAGAATTTTTAATACAATGATCAATCTAACTTTGTAAGAATGGTCTAAATTGTATTTACTATTTTTTTTTTTTTTTTGTAAAGTAGACTAATTCTATTATGGTACAAAAAACAAAATTACAATGAGGCGAACCTCAGACTGCCATTCTGCAGAGATGGATTTTACATCAGTGTATGCCATGACTTCCCTGCAATTGCAAAAACTAACAGAGAGAAGACAGAGTACAAAAATCCAACTATAATTCGACATACAGATATATAGCCGAGACGCATAACATCTAACTGACACGATAGAGTAGACCTGAACCTTAGTAGCCACCATTGACATTGTAGGTAAAAGCATAGAGAGAGACCAGAGGTTGTGTAGCCATATCTTGCGCATCAACCTTACAAAGCAAAAGAGTATGGAAGAAGAAGCAGGGGCATTTGATTACCCAATTGAACCACAAAAGACTAAGCCAACCTTGGAGACCAGTAACCCAGTGATGTTGTTCAGTCATCCACAGAGGTTGACGGTATTTCTTCCACCACCCGGCAGGTGTATGGATCTGGCTCGCTTGAGTCAGAATGAGGTGCGTCATCCTCTGCTGGTGCACTTGGGCCAGCCACTGCATCCGCTGAAACTTTTGCTGCCTGGTGCTTCTCTGGATCAGGTGCGGGAAGTTGAAGTGCAGGTGGCGAGGGAGGCGGTTCCAGAAGCGGTGCTGGAGGCCTGAGGTCTTCTGCAGCTTGGCCGTGAGCCTCGTGCTCACATTTTTCAATCTTGATGGACACATAGTATGTGTCTGAGTCCAAGAGACAAGGAAAACTGAAGCGGGAAGAGGGGTGAAAGCTATGATGACAGGATTGGGATTGGGCAGTCCCAGGTCTTCTTCCTCTTCTGCGACGAGCGCTATTGGCGTCGTCTGATAGAGAATCTGTAGAACGAGGGACAGAGGCCCGGCCTCTCCCACCCCTCGACCCACCTCGTCTGCAGCTGGCCCGTAATCGCTCCTTCGGCATTGCAGAAAGGGATGGGAGTGGAGGTGGCGGGTGCAACGTTGAAGGGCGGGGAGATGAGTAAAAAGAGGGCTAACAGAGCAGGATGACCCGGGAGCTGCAAAGGGCCACGGAACATAGTGAATATCAACCAGGAGCACTCGAGGGATCTTGAGAGGGCTAAGATGAATTGGAGGCAAAACCCAGCACGCAAACCAGGAATTGCTTAGGCGAGACCCAGCACGCAGACCAGGGATTGCAGATGCTTCGAGCTTAGGAGAGAACGCAGCCTCTCTGCGCTGATGATGGAGCACAGAGAGCGGAAAGGGAAGAACAGGGGGCAGGGGATTTACATCAACGCTTCCTACAATGGAGACCTGCCATAGCACAGATGCACAGTGAAACCAAATGAACCAAATATAATTCATTACCTTGCCTCGAACGCCTGGATTATAAGGCTGAAACTGGCGGCGAGCCATGTGCGAGCCAGCGTCTGCAATGAATTTCCCGGGGAGCCGAGGAGCTAACTTGATGTGAGGAGGAGGTGCCATAATGATTTGCGTGCAATGGAGGAAGGATCGCGAAGATTTAACCATCCGGCGGTTTAAATGCTCAAGTGTCGTGGCGGGCTTGGGCTGCCACTTGCCCAGTGGGCAGCCCGCCCCCAACCCTTTATTCCCAACTAGCACCCGCATCCGGGGTATTTACTATTATTATTAAATTACATTGGTTGAATCAAATGGATCCAATGCCAACCTGTATTGTCTTTGCATTTTGTAATTTCAACAATTAATTTTTATGATTTATTTTTTTTGAAATATCAATTGAATTTTAATATTTAATTTATTTTTTAATATTAAATTCTTAAAAATCCAAGGAAAAGGACCCACTTGTAACATATTTAAATTACACATTCATATTTAAACCAAAAAATAACTACTTTTCTTTACCACCACCTTACCTATCCCAGTTAATAATATATATTTTATTCGTTATAATTAAGTTATAATAATAATTTCCATGATTCCTCGATTTATCGTTGTTTTAATTCAAAGAATATGGAGGAGTAAATAAAAAGCCTCTACAAAATTTTCCAAAAAAGAGTTCTTTTGATAGTGAGCACCCCAAGTTAATTGACCATGTAACTAACCTGAAGTGGACTAACTCTAGTGTCCATTATTGGAAGTCACTTTCTTGACCATGCTAGAACTCCTTGCTTGCATTTCCTTGTTTCTTTGTAGGTGCATTTAGAGTATATTGACCACTAGTGCCAATTGAATCCATTTGTTATTCAAACTCCACTAGGTAACACATGCCACTTTATTCATCTTAATTGAATATAGACATTTGTCAGATAACCAACATTCTACTAAACTTTGACAGTGTTGAACTCCCTTATCTGGAACTAAGGAGACCATGTGGGGGCAGTGCCTTGTCAATTCTCATTGGCATCAATCCAAATGGGTGGTTAGCCCTGTACACCTAGGAACAAATTGAGTCCATAGTCCAATTCTGACACTCACATCACACCGACCCTTAAGGAAGAAGTAGGGATGGAATTGGCAAAGGACAACCCACTACACTTATTAAAGTCCTCGGGAGGTCCTTCATGAGGGCCAAAGACTTATAGTTCTAGTAAGCTTTCCTGACAAGCATTGTGGAGGGGGCTGGTGGGGAATAGGGGGGTGGACGACCCGTGAGAAATACTTTTGGATTTTGCTTTAGAGATCACAACGTCAAAAAAAGAGGACACCACGCCATGCCAAGGCCGTGCTGTGTCGTCTATCGCTTCCTGGTAAAGCGATGCCATGTGGCCCGCAGATCCATGTACGATATACATCGCCCGCATCCATCCATGGTCATCATGCCATTGGAACATCACCATGATAATATAATAAATGTGCATACAGGTATTTATTTATTTATTTATTTTATTTTTAAATTCCTGTTCTTGAACACTTGGCGCACGCCCTTCCCAATAAATCTGCCATGGCATACTGTATCCCTTGGTGAAACCACAACAATCTGAAACCCCCCTTATACACATGCCTCTTCCTTCCTCATTATAGCACGTCAGTCGGCTCGTTTTCCTCTGAGTTTGGGTTTCACTTTTTTGACAAGCAGCCGGAACCCAGTTCGAATCCCCCCGCTCTTGGCGCCCCCACCGCCCCCGCATACTGTTGTTATTGCTTTAGCATTCTTTTAATGCCCAGCACCGCGTTTATTGCATTTGCATTGATGTCCTTAGGCTGTGTCGTGGTTAATTATTAGTAATATTGGGCTCAGACAGATGAAGAAGAAGAATTCTGTTTTTGTTCGTTTTCGATCTGTGAGGAAGAAGAATAGTTTTGTCTGAATGGAGCTTGTCAATGCTGGGCTGCTCCCTCAGCTCTTCCAGAGGCTTGGAACTATTATTATTACTGTGAATTGAAGAGCAGAAGAAGAAGAAGAAGAAGAAGCGTTTTTATACACAGAGAGTTTTAGGGGTAGTGGGATTTAGTGGTTGGTCACTCGGGTAATGGCAGTGACGTCTGGCAAAGAGGGAAAGTCATCAAGTATGGACCAAGGCAAGTATGTGCGTTACACGGCTGAGCAGGTGGAGGCACTGGAGCGACTCTACCATGATTGTCCTAAACCCAGTTCTATTCGTCGCCAGCAGCTCATACGAGAATGCCCCATACTGTCCAACATAGAGCCCAAGCAAATCAAAGTCTGGTTTCAAAACCGCAGGTTAGTTAGCCAGCCATCCATGCTCTTACTGTTTTGTATGTGTTAGCCTTAGCCCTCCTTATGGGCTAAACATATCTATGTTGCCATTTTTGGGTGTTGCTGCAGGTGTAGGGAGAAGCAGCGCAAGGAAGCTTCTCGTCTCCAGGCTGTGAACAGAAAGCTTTCTGCCATGAACAAGCTGTTAATGGAGGAGAATGACCGCTTGCAGAAACAAGTCTCGCAGTTGGTCTACGAGAATGGATATTTCAGGCAGCAGTTGCAGAATGTAACAGTTCTTTCAAGTCCTTGTTTTGTTTTTGAGGTTTCACTGAAGGTTTTTGTTGGATTACATGCTTCTGGATACTAAGTTTGAGATTTTTTTTGGGTGGGGGTTATTGCAGGCCTCCATAGCAACTACAGACACTAGCTGTGAGTCTGTGGTTACAAGTGTTAAACATCAACAGCAAAATCACCTGACGCCCCGGGATCCCCCCAGGGATGCTAGCCCTGCTGGGTATGTTTAATGCCTTTACACCTAAAAATGCATTTATTTTCAGAGTTGGGTTTTGATTTTTTTTCTGCACCAACGGGCCTTTTTGTATGTTTTGTAGCTTGGTTATAAGTTTTATTTTCGTTCTGCTGTACTCATTAGATCTGTTCTAAGTAGGGTATTGTTTATGTAATGGCTTGATTAATTTGTTATGAGTTAGTATCAGCGATTTGAAAATCTATAGGAGCCCAAACAATTGTGGCTGCCTAATGGTCTCGATAGTAGTCTCCTTCTTCTGTATTCCTCTGATAAGTCAAGTGATATAAATTAATCTCTCTATGTTGAGAGCAAAGGGTTAAAGGATTTTTCAAGCATATTTTGAGATCACAATTGTAACTACCCTGGAAACTCCTACCCATCTCTCCCATGTAAATAACTTCGAACATAAAGAGTTATTGGATTTTGCAATCCACGCCTTGATCTGGAACTGCTAAGGCTTTCCGGAATGAGAAGGGCACGTAGTTCAGTGACAGAGCAGCAGGGGACAGTTCCTGAGTTCGACCTCCAACCTATCCATTTTTTCTTGAGTAGACAACGGTGAGAATGTGAGGGCCTAATAAGCACGGAGATGTGTTATAGACCTGAACTTCACCAGCTCAAAACTAGTACAAAATTTTTGCTTAGGAGATGGGACTTTGTTTCAAACTTGTAACGGGTGCTGATATTTTTTCTATGCATAGACTACTTAAGTTTGTTATGCAGTTAGTAATTGATTGTGTTTGTTGTCCGGAGTCCTGTAAAATTGTTATGTACATTTTATACCTACAAAATGTTTCAGTTATGACTAGGGTACGGTTTTTTTTTTGCCTCCTGTCTCTACAGACTCCTTTCTATTGCAGAGGAGACTTTAACAGAGTTTCTTTCAAAGGCTAAAGGAAATGCTGTTGAGTGGATCCAGATGCCTGGGATGAAGGTTTGTTCTCCAGTTTTTGGCTGAACAACATTTTATGTTACTGTTTTTCGAATGGTAGTTAATAATGAGAGTGGGTTATTTTGTACAGCCTGGTCCGGATGCTATTGGAATTGTCACTATTTCACATGGGTGTACTGGAGTAGCTGCACGAGCTTGTTCTCTTGTTGGTATAGACCCTACAAAGGTAAAACATATACCTATTTCCATGGATCTGTCTTCACTTCAGGTTGATAGATGAATGGGTGCTTATTTTTTGTTGTTTATTTCAGGTTGCAGAGATTCTCAAAGATCGCACATCTTGGCTTCGGGATTGCCGAAGTGTGGATGTTCTTACTGCTTTCTCAACTGGAAATGGAGGAACAATTGAGCTTTTATACATGCAGGTAAAATGAATTGTAAGCTGAGAGGCTTTTAGCCATATAAAATTTGTGAAGTGTTCATCAGTGTCTAATTTGAATGCTACTATTAATCGCAGATGTATGCGCCAACTACTTTAGCTTCCGCCCGAGATTTCTGGACTCTTAGATACACTTCTGTATTGGAAGATGGTAGTCTTGTGGTACGTTGGATACTTCTTGCAGTAACTTGGGGAGTTTTAAGAAAAAATCAAGAGTTCTGGCCTATTTTCCTTCTGATGTTCTTGTACTTTTCTTTTGTTGGCATGTTCCTCGTTCTGTCTTCATTTCTTCCCCAAATGTAGTTTTTCTTGTTTCAGTCGCATTTTGGAATCGTTTATTCTTCTATAATTTTCTTAACTAACTTTGGAAAACTTCCAAAACCTTCCTCAAAGGTTTGCGAGAGATCCTTGAGTGGAACTCAGGGAGGTCCCAGCATGCCCGCGGTGCAGCAGTTTGTTAGAGCAGAAATGCAACCCAGTGGATATTTGATTCGGCCATGTGAAGGTGGAGGATCTCTAATTCATATTGTTGACCATATGGATTTGGAGGTATGGATCAATTCTCACACATTTAGTAAGAGTCATTATATGTATATATATATATATTGGATGGAGTTATCATGGTCTCTGTTTTTCAATTATTTTTCTTGAATTCATGCAGCCATGGAGTGTTCCTGAAGTGCTACGTCCACTGTATGAATCATCCACTGTACTTGCCCAAAAGGTTACAATGTCGGTAAGTGCATTATACTGTGCCAATTACAGATTTTATGGTACTTCAATTTTTCTGTTAAAATTTAAGTCAATTACATTTATACCAGAGGCCATCAGATGGAGGCCTTTTTTGTATGTCGACCTTTTCTATTGACTGTGTTCTGTTAATTAGGCCTTACGCCATTTGCGTCAAATAGCACAAGAGGTATCTTCTGATGTGGTCCTTGGCTGGGGAAGACAACCCGCTGCATTACGGACATTTAGCCAGAGATTGTGCAAGTGAGTATTCCATTTGAGTTTGGTGTGTGTGTTTCCTTGTATATATCTTCATATTTGTGTGTGACAGACTGCCTTGGAATAATGTAGGGGTTTCAATGAGGCAGTTAATGGCTTCACAGATGATGGATGGTCTTTGATGGGTAACGACGGAATGGAGGATGTAACTATTCTCGTCAATTCATCTCCAAGCAAACTGTTCGGTCAACAGTTTGCTTCTTCCGATGGGCTTCCTGCTCTTGGTGGGGGCATCCTATGTGCCAAGGCTTCTATGCTATTACAGGTTTGAATGTCAGTTCCATTATCGTGTCTGGAGTGTATTGTAACATCTCAGTGCATTTATGCTATAAAGAGATAAAACTGTTATAATGACTTTGGTTGTATATCTTGGATCTTGTAGAATGTTCCTCCAGCATTGCTTGTTCGTTTCTTGCGAGAACATCGATCAGAATGGGCAGATAGTAATATTGATGCCTATTCAGCAGCCTCTTGGAAGGCAAGTCCTTGTACTGTTCCATCCTCACGAGTTGGAGGTTTTGGAGGTGGCCAGGTCATCCTCCCATTAGCCCATACTGTGGAACATGAAGAGGTATTGAAACTGAATTATCTTTGTCATCATTTGACTACTGTGTTTAGATGTTTATCAAATTAAATAATTTTATTTATGGTGTACATAAAAAGTCCCAAAATTATCCCAACTCCAATAAAATTTGTGCTGGGTTGAATATGCATGCAGTTTTTGGAGGTTATCAAGTTGGAGAATCATGGCCTGACACAGGAAGAAGCTTTGCTATCGAGGGATATGTTTCTGTTGCAGGTATCGTATCGACGTGTTTCTATTGCTTAGCAGAGAAACTTGAAGTGTAAAATTTTAATTTTTACTAATTCATTTGAATTGATGATCTTGCCATTTTGATTGGACAGCTTTGTAGTGGGCTCGATGAAAATGCAGTTGGGGCCTGTGCTGAACTTGTCTTTGCTCCAATTGATGCATCCTTAGCTGACAGTTCTCCTTTGCTCCCTTCTGGTTTCAGAGTCATTCCTTTAGACTCTGGAATGGTGAGTACATTCACTAAGCACCATAGCAAAAACTGAATGTGATGATTTATGTTTACTGACTAAAGTAGGCCTGATTTTACAAATTGCGAAATGCATCATGCAGGATGGCTCCAGTCCAAACCGTACATTGGATCTTGCTTCTTCCCTTGAAATTGGATCAGCAGGAGCTCGAACATCTGTTGATTATGGTGGAAACTCTGGCAACCTCAGATCAGTATTGACAATTGCTTTCCAGTTCACTTTTGAGAACCATTTACGGGAGAATGTTGCATCCATGGCTCGTCAATATGTGCGTGGTGTTGTAGCATCCGTGCAGAGGGTTGCCATGGCCCTAGCCCCTTCTCGACTGGGTTCACATCTTGGGCCGAGGCTACCTCCTGGCACCCCAGAAGCACTTACCCTTGCACGTTGGGTTTGTCAGAGTTACAGGTAAAGTAAAAACCTGACATGTAAGATGAATTTTCTTCAAGAGTTATCAATATTCTTCTTTGGCATGATATATGGATTACACTGATTTTATATTCTTCATTTTGCCAGATTCCATTTGGGAGTAGAGCTTCTTAGACCTAATTCTGAGGTCAATGAATCTCTGCTGAAAACACTTTGGCACCACTCTGATGCCATCATGTGTTGCTCCTTGAAGGTAAACATGTACAATATCATAGGCTTTCTTCTGGAGATTAATTTCAAGTTTGCACAATTCTTACGTTAGGCTTTGTTTGGTGCTGTGCAGTCATTGCCTGTTTTCACCTTTGCGAATCAGGCAGGCCTTGACATGTTAGAAACAACCCTGGTTGCCTTGCAAGATATATCATTAGAAAAGATACTTGACGACAATGGCCGCAAAAGCTTTTGCTCAGATATTGCTCAAATTATGCAACAGGTAATGTTATAATGATCTGCTTAATATTTCATAGTCTTGACTGTAATTGCTTCAATTCAATACTCTGTTAGTTGCCCTTTCGTCTCACCTTATCATGGTAATATGGATTTTTACAGGGATATGCCTATCTACCTGCTGGAGTGTGTGTTTCTAGCATGGGCAGGCCTGCTTCCTATGACAGGGCTATTGCTTGGAAGGTCCTCAATGATGAGGAAAATCCCCATTGCATAGCATTCATGTTTATGAATTGGTCCTTTGTTTGACCATTATTTTTCATTGTACAAATTATACCAAGTCCTTGAAGTTAACTTATTGAACAAAATCTCTTTCTGGTCAAGCCTTGTGTGACTGGCCAAAGAAAAAATACAGAGGGAGAGCATGTAAGCAGCATATTTGGTTGCTACATTTTTGCTTTTAATTTGAAAAATGAATTCTGTTGGACACAAGGAAGACTCCATTTTGTTTTCAAATTTTGATAAGAGTAGAAGAAATGTCTGTTTGAGCTCAACAGGTCTCTTGACCCTTCCCCTGTTCATCTAATAAAGTAATATTGTTTTGATAAGAGTATAACAAACGTTTCTTTGGGCTCAAGAAGTCTCTTGGCCCCTGTTCATCCAATAAAATACCAATGTAATGCAAATCGTTGTCTGAAGTACAGTGTTTGGGTTGAAGTGGCCGACCAGTTGGGCGTTGAAGAAATTGGTAATGAGGATGTCGGGTAGATACCTTGAGGGAAGACGAAGAGAAATGATATGTGGGTGGGGTTGTTGAAACACCACAAAATGGTGGGACCTTCTTGTTTTCCAAAGGGAATTCTGAGCTGCTGTCTGAAGAATGTTTGTTATCAGAAGACAAATACAAAACAACCATATAACCCATTTTTTCATGCATTTGTCGTCATTCTTTATCCTTGCAGATGGAGAATCTTCTTGGTTGAAGAAAAAAATATATATATCTTTTGAAAGGTCCAATGTAATTGCATGATTTGACTGAAGGTGCTTCGTACTATTAATCTTTGTTTTCTCTATTTTCAATGATTTTGACAAAAAGGAGAGGATGATGGGAAATAATATACAGTAACTCTCCCTCCTCTGGCACAGTACCCCATTAAAGCTTGTCAGAGTATATGGCTATAAAATAATTCTTCCTAACATTGATTTGGGGTAAAGGCACATCCCACTAACAGTGGTTGAGAATAGAGAATATTGCCTGCAAGGCTCACATGGATGACTCTGGGTGTGGTAGGAAATTCGTTAAGCAATTCGTAAGCACTCATCTTGATCTTTAAAAGCACACACCCAACAGTTCTTTGAGAGGGGTCTATTTTGCGGTGTGAACTGAGAGGAGAGCATGTTTTGTGGCGTAAATTAATGTGGGCGTTGGTGGGTGGGTGGTTGGTTGGTGGTGTGATTTGGCTTTTCCGAAAAAGTCTTCTAGGAAATGAACTGTGTTTCAAGTTGTAACGTTTTAAAACTATTCCCAAATTCTCTGTGAGTTTCAAACTATAAAGAGTTTATTTTGAATATTTTTGATTAACTCTAAAAATCTACACAAATCTACACACTCATAGTAATATGATTAATTATAAAGTGTGATATGATTAATTATAAAAGTCACACACAATATGATTAATTATAAAAATCTACACTCAATATGATTATAAAATTCTATTAAATATAAAAATCTACACTCAATATGATTATAAAATTCTATAAAAATTTATTAAATGAATTTTAAAAATCTATTAAATCTACATTTAAAAGGATTAATTATAAGAATCTACACTCATACTAATAATATGAATTATAAAAATCTACATTTAATAGGATTAATTATAAAACTTTTAAATTATAAAATTCTACACTCATATTAATATGATTAATTATAAAAATCTACCCTCATACTAATAATACTAACATAATAATACTAACATATTAGTAATATGTTTTTTTAACAGATTAACTATAAAAATCTACAGTCATTGTAATATAAAAATCTACACACTCATACTAATATAGTAATATGATTAACTATAAAAATCCATCTAGACTCATGTAACAATATGATTAACTATACAAATTTATCTATACAAATTTATCTACACTTATAGTAATATACTCTTTAACACTTTAACAGTAATTTGATTAACTATAAAAATCTACAAATTTATTTACACTTATAGTAATATACTCTTTAACAGTAATTTGATTAACTATAAAGATCTACACCAAATTTATTTACACTTATAGTAATATACTCTTTAACAGTAATTTGATTAACTATAAAGATCTACACATTCATAGTAATATGATTAAGTATAAAAATCTACACACAGTAATGTTTTTTAACAGTAATTTGATTAACTATAAAAATCTACACATAGGAATATGCTCTTTATCTACACACATAGTAATATGATTAACTATAAAAATCTACAATCATAAGAATATGCTCTTTAACAGTAATTTAATTAACCATAAAAATCTACACACTCATAGTAATATGATTAACTATACAAATTTATACTCATGGTATATATGCTCTTTGACAGTAATTTGATTAACTATAAAAATCTACATGGTCATACTAAATGTGATTAATTATAGAAATCTACACTCATAATTTGCTCTTCAACAATAATTTGATTAATTATAAAAATCTACACGCTCCTAGTAATATGATTATACATTCATAATAATATGCTCTTCAACACTGATTTGATTAACTATAAAAATCTACACATTCATGGTAATATGTTATTTAATGATTGAGTCTATAAAAATCTACACATTCATGGTAATATGTTATTTAATGATTGAGTCCAGAGGCTCATTTTACAGTGCAGTATGATGTGTAAGTATGTCTATCTGTAATCAAAATTGAAATTTTATTCATGTTGGTCAAAATTAAAATAAAAATTAAATAACTATATAAAACATTTAGATAATGTCAGCTCATAAAAAAATTGTACTTAAAGAAATTGGATCTTTTAGGCTTATGTTAAATCTGTATTTAAGATGGGTTCATGTTAAATCAAAGGAGTTGTCTTTAGTGCGACTTTTTGGAGATGACTGTGACTGAATTCGGCAGAAAAAATTGAGGTTAAATCTTGATTTGAATTATTTAAAATGATTTTTTAACTGCATATTTGGATTCAACACCCTGAAAAACCCCTGGGGTGCTTTGATTGTGCAGAAATTAGCTATCAAACTTGCGATTTCAATAAATTGCTGCCGGATTTTGACCGGAAAAACCCACCAAAAAGCTTTCAAAAAGTCTCTTTAAAGACAACTCTTAAATCAAATACATTGGATTCTTTTCGACCTATGTTAAATCCGTATTTAAGATTGGCTCATGTTAAGGATCTTTTCAGGGTTATGTTAAATCTTTATTTAAGATCGGCTCATATTAAATCCATATTTAATTGGATCTTTTTCGACTCATGTTAAATCCGTATTTAAGATCGGGTCATATTAAATCGGTATTTAAAATGGATCTATACTCTTGAATATGATATGCTCTTTAATAATAAATAACTCTAGTTTACAAATAATTTTATTTATCCATTAACCCTATAGTTTTGAAGTTTTACTGGATTTAATTTTGGAATATATGAGTATATAGTTTTGGAGTTTTACTAGATTCAATAATATATGAGTTTGAATGATGAAATTTGGAATATACGAGTATTTTCACTCACTGACTGATTAATATGATTAATATGAATCTAAACAACGTAATGAAACACGCTTGTTTGTATTCCCAATAGAAATCACTGACTGATTAATATGAATAATATGAATCTAAACAATGTAAGGAAACACGCTTGTTTGTATGCCCTTGGAAATGATTTTCTATTGAATTTATTTAAATTTCACAGTTTAATCATTAATTGGTAGAATCTAATTTCAGTGTAAAAAGAAAACAATAAATTTTCCTATCCACCTAAAACAATTTTAAGTAAATTTAATTGAAAATTGTTCATCGTTAATTTATTTAAAGTCCAAACACTCTTCCATAAAATCTTGAATAAAGTTGAATATTGGAATCATCTTTTTAATTTATCTTTGGTTAATTTAGACAATTTTATTTTGCGTGGGGACTTGAACTTTTTTATTGGACATGCAGAATCTTGGGGACATAATGCACCACTGGATCCCCTATTGGACACCATGGAACAAATTCTGGAGCATCACTAATCGATAGATATCCCCATGAATAAGATAGAACCTACTTGGCGCAACAAAAGAACTGGAGATGCATCTCTAGCAAGGCGATTTGACCGATTCTTAATCAAGGAACACTTAGTAAGGACCTTGTCGAATTATCGTTAGTGGGTGGGATTTGGTGGCATCTTTGATCACTCCTATTTTCTTGGAACTGTTGGGTCCCTTCCCGAAGTCTAGAGCCCCTTTAAATTCAATTCTACTTGGTTGATGGATCCTAATTACATCAATTTGGTCAATGAACACCGGTATGCTCATCCACCTTCTCAGGGGAGGTCCACAACAGAGGGTTTCTGCCACAATCTCCTTGAGATAAAGAGTTTATCTATCAATGGGCAAAAGATAAGAGAGATAAGGAAGAACAGACTCTTAGGAACATTGAAAACAAGCTGGCTGATCTTTTGGATGAGTAGGGACGAGGATTCACATCTGATGAAGCTAAAAATATTCTCACTGATTTGGAGACTCAGAGGTCCAAAATTCTTAAAGATCGTAAGGAGACTTGGCGCCTTAGGGGTTGGGCTATTTGGTTACAGGTTGGGGATGATAATACCAATTTTTTTCATAATTATGCAATGGGGAGAAGGGCTAGCAACACTATTTGGAATATGCCCACCGAGGATGGTCAATTCGCCCATACCTTTCACCCACTGGCACATCTAGGAAACTCACACTTCCAACAACGCTTCAAGGCTCCTCTTGGGGCCACTATTGCAGAAATAGTTTGAATCGTTGGACTTTTCCCTCACTTTGTTGACCAAGATGCGGCAGATGATCGTATTAAGCTTGTTTCCATGGGGGCGCTGTAAAGCACACTTAAATGGTTCAAAAAAGATAAAAGCCCTGGCCTAGATGGATGGTCTGTTGAATTTTAATTAGCGTTTCTTGAGACCATTGGACATGACCTTCTCAATGTTGTGGAGGATTGCAGGTTAATTGGGCGCATGTATGAGGCTATCAACTCTACTTTCATTGCCCTCATACCTAAAGTGGACTCCCCACACTCATTCAATGATTTCAGGCCTATTTCCCTTTGCAACTGCCTCTACAATATTATTGCCAAGATCATTGCCAACCGACTTAAGCCCATCCTATCCACCCACATCTGGCCCGAGCAATTTGCTTTCTTGCATAATAGACAAATTCACGAGGCTATAGGTAATGCCCAGGAGACCTTCCACTCCATTAAGACGAAGCAGCTAAAAGGAGCCATCCTTAAGATCGACCTCTCTAAGTCTTTTGATCAGGTTAGTTTGTTATACTTAAGGACGCTGACTCATTTTGGCTTTCCCCTCTCTTTCATTCAATGGATCATGTGTTGCATTACTACTGTGTCCTTCAGTGTTCTTATTAATGGTTCTACCTCCAATTTCTTTCATGTTGACTGGGGACTCAGACAAGGCTTCCCTCTCACCCCTCTCCTATTTCTCCTTGTTATGGAAGGACTGAGTAGATTAATATTACAAGCTAGAAGGGAGGGGCGATCACTGGGTCTCAAGATAACAAACCATTGTACTATTTCCCACCTCCTATTTGTTGATGATGTGCTCATCTTCCTCAATGGAGGCATTCAAGATTTCTCTGTATTTTATGACATTTTTATGCTCTTCTCAGCAGCTACCGGTATGGAATCTAATAGGTTGAAATCCACTATCTCCTTCTCACATGCACACCACAAGAAATACAGATTTCACTTCAGAAATTTCCATTCTTGAGACAACAATTGGAAAATGGTCTCAAATATCTTGGTTTTCGAATCAAACTCCATTGTTACGAAATTGCAGATTGGATGTGGCTTGTGGCCAAGGTTGAAAAGGGATTACTCAACTGGAACCATAGATTTTTATCTAGAGAAGGACGATTAGTTCTTATTAAATCGGTCCTGGAGGCAACCCCGGTGTATTGGATGTCTTTGGCTTGGATACCCAAAGGAATCCTTTCATGGATACAAAAAATATGCTACAGATTCCTTTGGAATGGATAAAAGGAAGGGAAGCCATTTGCATGGGTGGGATGGAGCCACATTGCACTACTTAAGAAGTGGGGTGGCTGGGGTTTGAAAGACCTACCTTCTTTTGCCCATGCTCTTGTTGCCAAGATGGGATGGCTTATACTTAACTTTCACAACCTCTGGACTGAAGTGGTACACTACAAATACATTTGGCCCTTATAGAGTATGGAATGGATTTGCCTCCCAACATGGCAAAGAACTGGTATATCCATGATCTGGTGCACTGTTGTACATACCCTACCTACTATCAGAAATGGCATTGCATGGCACATAAGAGCTGGCACATCTGTGTGCATTGGCATGGATCCATGGACTAGCTGTGGAAACATGTACCGATTTCCTCCTGAACTTATTAACTTCCTTAAGAGCAAAGGCATTCATATGATTGCCAATATTGCTGATTCAGAGAACACCTCCATATTTGCACAAGTGTGGAAATCTGCTGATCATTTGGGTATCCCAGTCTAATGGCACTAGGCTTGGGCATGATATATATCCACATTGATTGAATCACATGTTCACATTATGGATGGAGGATGAACTCATTTGGGCTCCAACAGGGCATGGATCATATTCACCTAAAGAGGGATATCATATTATTCATGCTACTCACAAGCCACATGTGTTGATGGATTGGTGGCATGCTCTTTGGAAGCTCAAAGCCCCCCCACGCACTAGACTGTTTAAGTGGAATGTACTGATGAACAAGACACTTATCGGGGGTAATCTAATGAAAAGAACCTTTCATGGCCCCTCTTGGTGTGTTCTATGTCTCCAGGCTGAAGAAACAAATGATCATCTCTTTCTCCATTGCCCCACTGTAATAAATATATGGGATCAAGTACTTTCTTCACTGACCATTATTATGAGATGGCACAGACAAAACACACTGGAGGCTTGGAAATATTGGAGGGAGGGGTCCATGAACCAAAAATATCAGTCTCCCTCTACTTATACGCTGGACCATCTGGTTGAATAGAAATGGCATCATCTTTAGAGACAAAGCAGCTCGTTGGTCATTGTCAATTGCTCAGATTATCAATGCCTACCATGAAATTCCAGAAGACGACCCCACTTCTCCTGCCCGCGATGTAATACTTGAAGTCATAAATTGAAATCATCCTTGGGCATATTTGGATGGTGCTGCACAAGAGCAAGGGTGTGGGTGGAGGGGGGTGAGGATATTGCACAAATCTGACAATCATTTTTACCGAATCCAGGTGGGCTTGGGGGTTGGAACTAATAATTTCGCTGAATTTATCACCCTTAGACATTTGCTCCATTTTGCATTGGCACACAATTACAAACAACTTCAAATATTTGGGGATTCTAAAATCATCATAAACTGGTTCAATAACACATCTGCATGTCATGTGTGCTCTCTCAGGGGCATATTTGATAAAGTCGTGCTTTTAAAATCTCATTTTGATTATATTTCTTGTCAACACATTTACAGGGAACACAATCAGGTTGCCGACCACTTATCCAAGGAGGCCATAGTTCAGCCCAGGGGGTTATGGCTAATACAAGAGCAGTAGGATGCAAAGCATTTTCAATACTACCACCAGCCTTATATTGATCGGTGATATCAGTGGGCCGATATGCCCTAATTTGTAGTTTACTTTGCGATTTATAGCAGTACTTTGTTTATATTTATTATAAATATCATTTTTATGAACAATCATAGTATACTCCCTGTGGGTAATTTTGTATAAACATATTATTTTTGATGGCTACAACCCAACTTACTGCATATGCCTTCTAGGCATCTACAAAATGTAATTTTCTCATTAATAGAAAATTGCAAAAAAATCTTGAATAAACATGGAATGTTTTTATATATATTCCTAATGGGAAAAAATTAGAATGACCATCAAAGTTGAACATTTTGATTGTTTTAATATTGGACATATAAAAAAAGAGGGTTAGAACATTCATCAAGGTTGAAGAAGCAATTTGGTTGTTTTCATATTCACATGCATAATATTAGCTTTTTAGGCCTACATATACATAGGGTTATATTAGTGGCCACACATGCCAAAATTAATTCTTGCTGGGGCGTGGTGTCACTATTACCAACACGATAGCCTGGTGGGGTGGTGGCAACCCTCCTGCATACACATTTCACCCATCCGAAAAATTTTGGTGGCAATATTATTTTAATGGTAAGTAAATACTTCTTTCATTCAAATTAAAATTGGTTTCGAGTTTAAATTCAACCTAACTTATAAAAATAACAAATATAAATAACAAGCATAAATAACAAGCATAAATAATGTAGTTTTGATTAAAAAAATAACAAGCATAAATAATGTAGATTTGAATAGAAGAGAAACTTATTTAATCTAATTGGTTGAATTTTACTCTATTGCTTTGTTTTGTTATTAGTTGTTAGGGTTGATTTTTTAAATATTAACATTATTTTGAACAATAAATGATATTAGTTTTAATAATATAAATGTGATTAAAATCAAATACTTTTTAATAATTTTTCACATTTAATTTTTTGTTAATTTATTAGGATGATAAAGATGATGGATTTAAAATTTGATTGATTAGATATTTTGAAAAATTAATTAATTCATTATGATGATAAAGATGATAGATTTAAAATTTAGGATGATAAAGATGATGGATTTAAAATTTGATTGATTAGATATTTTGAAAAATTAATTAATTCATTAGGATGATAAAGATGATAGATTTAAAATTTGATTGATTAGAGATTTTGAAAAATTAATGACATTATTTAATTATGATTATTGATGACTAATTAGATTGGATTTTTTTTTAAGATTTAATAAAATATAAAGATTAATAATATTATAAAATGTTTTAGAAATGAGTTTTATTAAATAAAGTTAATGATTTTACTTAATCATGTGTAATTATGACTAAATAATTTTTACAAGTTAGGTAAATTATGAAGATTAATATTTTTATAAATGATTTGAAAATTAGTTCTAATGTCTATCTATATTTTCACATGTGTTAATTTATTTTATTTTAATAATTACAATATTTAAATATTCTCCCTTAAAAAAATTTTATAATCTGATTTAATTTAAAATTCAAATGAAACTTGATGTTTATATTATTTGTAAATATTTCTTCTTCTTGAATTCACAATAATAAAAAATTAATTTTATTTTTATTAGAATTTATTTTTAGTTACAATAATTTTTATTCCATGTTTTATTACTTCACATTATATATATATATATATATATGAGAAAAATTACAAAGTCTAAGTATAATCCTTTAGCATTGATAGAACACGTAGGAATAACCCAAAATCTTGCAAAGATTTAACATAATACTTGTATAATACTGAGTCACTTGTAAGTTTTCCAAAAAATGTTGAAAATTGCAACAATAAATTCTCAATTTGATTTTGCCTTGATTAAATTGAGAAAATTTGAATTTCCACGTCAACAGAAAACTTGGATGATATTAACTTGTGTGACATGGCTTGTGTCACTCAGTTTACTCAGTAAATTCTAGTTGGAGGAGTTAAGAGTTTAGTTCTGCATGTGTTATTGCTAATTTGTAGCAATCAAGGTCAGTTATCTCAGGTTGTTTTTTGTTAAACTAGTTCCAACTTTTGGAGGATCTAATGGAAGGTTAGTTAAGCAGTGGGACTTTAGTCAAACTTAATGATCATCTAGTTAATTGATCAAGCAACCCAAAATAGCTAGTACATGCAGAGAATTCGAGTTACTGACGCAGGAAATCCCTGCGCATACCCACAATAGGCATATAGAATGCATATATCTGTTTTTCCTCAGGAATTTCAGACTCTCTGCTGAGTCAATCTTCATTATTTAATGGTTTAAGGCCCCATTTATAAATCTCATGCGGAATGATTTCTTAACTAATCCAAAGTCTACCCTTAATCCATCCTTTCCATCGGGACTCTATACTCTCCCTTCATTAAACTTTTAATGAATCCTTAAGCCCACACATATATAACCAATCCCACTCTATAACTATGGCTATTCACGGACTTGCCCATAAACCTCCTATCGACGCTTTATTTCTATTATAATGTTTACATAATAGAAATATTCCACAACACACATAAACCATATCTTTTCGCCTTTTCCTCAGTCTTTGCACATTACCCGATGCTTTCCTTTATCACAATCGCAATCGTGGGGTTTCAAAAGGACTCTTCAGAATCTAGCGTTCAGAACTCCCGATCTGCGATATGCGATTGCCCTGTCCACCGTTGAATTCGTCCACTAGATCAACGGTTGTCGCAATATCGCATCCCACTGACCTGTGACTCCATCGCCTCTTGCATGCAATATGCGATAACAAAACCAGACTTCAAATAACATAAACCCGCACCTATAACCTTCTTGGGTTCGACTTCAATCTCCACCATCGATCTTACCTTCAATCCAACGACTGATATTTCCCCGATCAATAGAGTTGCTTGGTGATCCTATGTCGTAGATCAAAGCTCATTCAATCTGACGATATGTAGTGATATCGCATCCGAATCTTGCACGATGTCTAACCGCCTCACAGAGCCGATACAAATTATAAGACCTCGGTATATAAAACTTCGGGTCCGTTCAAAGATTATCGTCCGATCATATTTATGACTGATATCGTTGGATGACGGAAACCAACAAATCCTATGGTCTGCAGCCCTCCAACTAGTACACGGGTTAACTACAAGTTTAATGCCGTAGTGGACTGTGATGTAAGCATTAACTTTAGTGATCGACGACTAATAACAATTGCGGGCCTTCAACTGGGATCCAGGCATCCCGTACTCTCTACCCTCGCTCAGTTGTGGATCACTGTCGATCTACCAGATCTGTGGATCTGATGGTCCAGATCGATTCCTTCCTTTCTCCTTCCGCTAGTACTTAGATTGAATCTCTGTCATTCATTTCTTAGCTCCATCATATGCGACTTAATCCCGACCGACCATGACGAACAAATCTCATCCGTTGATCTTCTAGATCCAATGGCTATTGTGCATCAACACTTCACTTCTTCGTCCATCTCCTTACTTGGATTTTACGCCATTTCTCAATGTTCTTCTGTGGTTTTGGATTACTTCAGGGTTTCTCATCCTTCCGCTATTCTATTGTGCGACTCCCTCATGACCTTAACTCTGCGTGCTCTTGTTAATCACAGTCACTTCTGGACTTTACTTTGAACCTTCAATCGTTACAACGACCCATTACGATCCTCTATATCGTTCTTCTTCTCTGTGTATTCTTCTGAACTCCGGCTACAACATCTATTACGCATAATATTCAATTTCACACACTAATTATAATTGAATTACTCCACACACACACACGCAAACCCATATTGAGTTTTTTATATTAATAACCATATATTTACACAAGAGTCTCTCTCTTTGGCCTAATTTTCTGATTAGTGGCCTCTGTTTTCCTACCTAATTGTAGGATTACAAACAAACCCTGTTTCCTAACTCTCTAACTATTGATTGACTCCCTTGCTCTCACCTTTAAGGCTTACCTTTATACAAAAAGGTTTTGTTGAACTAATTCTAGTTCAGATCCTTAATTTGTTGAAGTAACTCCTGAAAATATTCTAAATCCACTTTTAACTCCTACTTATCCCTAAGAATCCTCTCTAGTTCCTTGAATCATGATACCTATAAGAGTTACAATTGATTTCCAACTCTCTCATCATCACTAATCACTCATGTTCTCCTACATTTGAGACCATTTATAAATATCCTCACACTTATCTAATTAATTCCTACTTTAACCACTCAAAACATTAATAATTACATACATAGGAATCCAACTTCCTTGAAAATACAAGACCCCCTATGTCTACTAAAATACAATGATTTTTCTTGCGCTGAATGCTCCTGCATCAGTTACCCAGTTGAGGTGGAGATTCCAAGGCAGTCTAACATCAGTTGTAGACTAGTCTTGAGTGTACAGGTGTTGGATGCAGCCAGATGATTAGCCTAAGGAATCACAAAATTCAATTTGAGGAATTTCCTAAATAATATTGGCCTAATTCCTCGAAGAAAAATGCAAGGAAATAGGAGCTTAAGCCAAGGAAAAATTTGACTAAGCCTGGGTTAGAGACCTTCAGTGAGCAGAAAGATAGGTTATGCACTTGTAGAGTGTGCTCAGTTGAGTAAATAAATTGTAATACGTCTCTATTCATTTGATTAATGCAAGAAGACATTGGGGTTTTTTGCAGATTTCTTTCCCAAGATAAAAATACTTGTTCCATGTGTGTTATTTCTTCTTGCTTGTCTAAGATTTTTGTTATAAATTGTGAATTAATGTCTACATAACAGTAGAGTAGGTTTGTGTCTTGTGATTTTGATTAAAAATTCATAAGAAGTTGCAAATCTATAACTAATTTCTACATGTATCAGAGTTGGATTCACATTAGAGCACTTTATTCGAAGTTGTTTCTCAGAGGTTCCAATTTGAAGATTAGTGGAGCAGAATTTCTTTAGAGATGAGAAGATGGAATTCAATGGACTAAGGCTAGAGTATGCCTTGGAAGGCACCTCAAATTTTGTTGCATGGAAGGACCACATGGAGGAATTATTGGATGAAAATGTATTGCTTGAATATGTCAAGACAGATATTCCAAACCACCACCAACTAATATCCAGGATCTTGCACAGTGGCAGAAAAATGTAGCCAAGGCGAGGAGAATAATCTTGGAGGGAGTACGGGTCATATTGTCTTGAAACTCCACGGAAAAGAAACTTTATTTGCGATGTGGAAAGCACTGATAGAATTGTTTGAGAATATGTTATGAAACCAGCTCACATAAAGATAGAAAAGATAGATCAACGCCTTAGAATTCAGCCTCTTCAAGGGGGCAACCTCCTTTACATTACACAAATGAACAATTCTTGGATGATACAAATGACTAAACCTCCCTTCTATATATAAGAGTCTAAGGGATCACAATATAATCAAGCCGACATAATAGTAATAACATAAGGGCACAACAATAACAATAGTGGGTTTCTATGGGGCACACTAATAACAATATGGGGACAATAGGGGCACAATAATAACAATAAGGGCTATAATGACAATATTAATGGGGGAATCACCAATATTATAGGGACCTAATTTGCCCCTCTCCTTCTGAAAAGCATTGTCCTCAATGCTTGAGTAGTTCTGGATGCTTATGTGTAAAATTATCATCCTCCCATGTGGAACCTTCAGCGAATAAGTTCTTCCACTTGATGAGATACTCCGAAATTGATCAATTTCGTAGCTGTCGAGTTTTTATTTCTATGACTGCTTCCGGTTCCAATACAAATTTTCCTTCATCGTCAAGTTCTGGAAATATTGTTTGAACTGGGAGCTTGTCACCTATAACCTTCTTTAAGCATGAAACATGGAAAAATGGGTGCATTCGGGAAGCTGCAGGAAACTCCAATTTGTATGCCATAGTACCAATCTTTTGCAACACCTTGTACGAACCATAATACCTTGGTGATAATTTATTATCCTTCTTAGCTTGCTTGGGGGACATATGTTTATATGGTTGTAGCCGTAGGAATACCTAGTCACCTACATCAAAAATTCTTTCGCTGCGATGTTGACTTTCCTGTTGTTTCATTCTATTTTGCGCCAACGTGAGGTTATCCTTTACGAGTTGGAGAACTTATTTTGATGCTCAATGTGATGTTTCATTGCTTGAAACTTAGAATTTTCTCTTAAATATGATGTGATGGATGGTGGATGATATCCATAAAGTGCCATAAATGGGGTCATTTTTGCTGCAGTATGGAAGGAAGTGTTATACCACCATTCAGGAGAGGCAACCATCTTGACCCATTGTGTCTGTTTATC